>JARHVA010005060.1:352500-375000 GCA_037957365.1 Torreya grandis
TATTATCTTTGTTTTTCATAATCCCACTGAACCTCCATATTCTCATATTTTTTTCTAAAATCATTTTTTATGTAGGATAGAAAATAATTCATGACAAATAATTGTTCTTTCAAATGCAATGGGAGTCTCTTCACTTTATTATTTCATCTCTTAATTTCATCGTTTGTGAATAAAGGCTATGCAAAGTCTTCTAAGAAAATTCATGCTAGGACTTACAAGATCCCCCTCTCCTTTGGTAATTTAATTTTTAAATCATGTTTTTGGCTTCAATTTGGATTTTTTTTTACATTTTTCTAAAGAATTAATTTCATCACTGACAAGGTTTTTGAAAAAAAATCTCCACTAGGTGTGACCTATGTATGATTAGAATTTTCCTAAAGGAGACTTCATAGTTTGGTCCCATTCAAATCCAAGCATGGAGTGAATCACGTCGAATTCAACAACTGAAATTGGAAAGAAATCAATTGTTTTAACAAGATCCTTCATCCTAAAGTATATTAAGTTTCCACTACATGGTTTTTAAGGTGTTAGGATAATTTTTTAAAAATGTACAATTCTACGATTGCAAGGAAGCCATGCACTTGACATTGTTGGAAACAAACAACTTGGTCTCCATGTGTTTTTATGATTTTTGGAGTTAAAAAAAATGCAAGTGATAAAAGTTGTTTGAATGAAATAAGATAATATTTAGAATTTAATGGTATATAACAGAGTTAAATAAATTTACCCATTCACACATGTATAATTAATACAAAACATACACATAAACTAACGGATAAGAGATAAAATATCTTGTTTAATATTATATTATAGGGTATCATAGTCATCAGGAATCATCACAAGATTATTGATGATATTTTTTTATCCCAAAAATATCATTGCATATAACACCCTAAGGGAAACCCCCTTTGGTTTTTAGGGAAAACCCTGAATCTTTCAAAAAACACATATTTCCATTTACCTTATGAAATTCATAACTCTAGATGTAATTTGCACTTGTGTAAATTTATCTATGGGTTCTAGATCTCACAAATCACCAAAACCCAAAACCATAAAATCCGTAACTCACCATGCACTTTTCATATTTTTAAACATGCAAAATGCATGATAGGCTCCAGATCCTACCATACACCCATCCAAAACTCAACATGCATTTTACATGTTTTCACAATGTGCAAAGTACATGATGGGCATCAGATCCTGCTAAACCTATAAATCTCACATATAGCATAACCTAGAACCTTAGATACACATTGTACATTAGAAAATTTAAAGTTCATGCCAAGCTCTGCCTTCTACCCAAACCACTTACCAACTATGCACTACAGAACCCAAAACCTTGAGTGCACTTTGCACTTTTCAAACGTTCAAAGTGCCTCATGGATTCCACCTTCCACTAAAGCCAATCAACCTGTTAGTGGAGAGTAGACCTGCTTCAAGTAGGTCCAACCTCTACCAACTCACCAAACCCATTCCCACAGAATGTAGAACCTGAAGTGCATATTGCACATTTTCAACATGCAAAATGCTTCATGAGTCTTGCTTCTTGCTATGCCAAATCTTCTCGCTGAGAGTGGACCTACTTCAAGAAAGTCCAAACTCTGCCACCAACCAGCCAAGCTATATTAATTATAGGATTTTTCATATAAAAGCTAAGCTATTTGTGTAAAGTGTTATCATTTTTTAATTTGTTAAGTGTGTTTTTTAGCTCCAATCATCTATGCCCTCACTACCAAACCTCGATCCATGTTCAAATACAAACCTATAATTCAATCCATGACTGTAAAACTTTAAGCCACATCACTTGCACCTATAAAATCATACTTTCCTTGCACCGTTCTACTTTAAATTTCCTTCCTTAAAAGCTTTTAAGATTTTCTTTCCAATTTAGGGTTTTCCTTGAAAAAGTCTAGTTTAGGGTTTTTGTTTTCAAGATAATGAGATGTTATTTTATGCTTGTGTGTCTAGGGTCAGTCTAGGGAAGTCTATAGTAGTCCAAGGAAATCTAGGGATTTCATTCTAAAAGTTTCATCTCAAAGATTTTCCAAATCCCGCATATATCATTATCCAAGAAAATCCTCATTTTTCATCAAAGATTTTGAACTCAAAATGTAGGTTTTTTTCAAAACTAACCAAATATTACCAGTCATATACTTCATACTCAAGAACCAAAGAATATTCCTTATAAAAATTTCCCATTGCCTTCATGTAGAGTAGAATTGCGTCAAGCGCCTTCCAATTCCACCAGAGATCTGATGTACCTCGAGCACCTTTGAACCCCACTAACTTATAGTGCACCACAAAAAGTGGACCTATTTCACGAACCTCCCACTTCCACTAAAAATATCACAACCCTCAATCATATTAGAGACTGGACCTTCTTCAAGCACTTACAAGTTCTACCAGAGAATATAAGTGCTCCAAACACCTCCAGATCCTACCAAATTTCATAGATAGTTTCTCATAAGCAATAACTTTAGTTTCCATGCCTCCCAAGGAGATGAAGTTCAAATATAAGGGCCTCAGAGTGACTTCTTGTTTGGAGTCCAATATGGTAGAAATAAAAGACACACATTTAGGTCACATTGACCTAGGATAATTTTGGGTTAGGATAGGTTAAAATTTATAAAATGACTAGATGCAGATTATCTATTACTCTAGTTTAACATAAGTTTCATCCTTCCCTCTATCTATTCAAATCCCTGAGTTGATCCTTAAAATGGCCTAACATAAGGACCCTAATAGAAGATAAGTCTTTAGTGAGAAAGGGGAGAGGGTTCTAGATCTTGACCCTAACTTCATCAACATAGTGTTTACATTTCCTGAGTTTGAGAATTATTTGGAAATAACTCCATAGTCATCTGCACAATTTTATGAGGAGAAAAAAGATGGATGTCAAAAAATAATTAACAAGAAATGGCTCAAGACTCCCAAGCATTCCTCCACCAGATTCCCCACTGACTTCTAGTGCACCACAAAAAGTGGACGTATTTCAAGAACCTCCCACTTCCATTGAAAACATCACAACCCTCAATCATAGTAGACACTGGACCTACTTCAAGCACTTCCAAGTTCTACCAGAGAATATAAGTGCTCTAAACACCTCCAGATCCCACCAAATTTCATAATTAGTTTCTTATAAGCAATAACTTTAGTTTCCATGCCTCACAAGGAGATGAAGTTCAAATATAAGGGCCTCAGATTGACTTCTTGTTTGGAGTCCAATATGGTAGAAATAAAAGACACAAATTTAGGTCACATTGACCTAGGAGATTTTTGGGTTAGGATAGGTGTAGATTTAGAAAATGACTGGATCCAGAGTATATATGACTCTGGTTTAACATAAGTTTCATCCTTCCCTCTATCTATTCAAATCCCTGAGTTGATTCTTACAATGGCCTAACATTATGACCCTAATAAAAGACAAGTCTTTAGTGAGAAAGAGGAAAGGGTTCTAGATCTTGACCCTAACTTCATCAACATAGTGTTTGCATTTATTGACTTTGAGAATTATTTGGGTATAACTCCATAGTCATCTACACAATTTTATGAGGAGAAAAAGGATGGATGTCAAAAAATAATTAACAAGAAATGGTTCAAGATTCCCAAGAATTCCTCCACCAAATTGTTGAAGACTATGTATAGATCTAATTTCATAGAGGTGAGAGTTATTATAACACTACTACATAGAGTCACTAGCAATCCTGATGCCAAGTGTTATTAGGACTAAATGTACCAATATATCTGGATCATCAAAGAAAATAATCAATAGATATATTGAGCTCAATTAATAGGTGACTCTCTCCATAACTAGTTCATGGAGGTGAAAATGACAAATAAGTTTTATATGACATCATATATTTTTCATATCTTGGCCAAAGGAAGATTGTTCCTAGGCCTCACTACAGTTCCTAAGGAAATAACTAGAGCATATAACTACAACCTGTGTCTCACACTATAGACTAGTAGACAGGTATTTAGGATAGTTAATGATGCTTTCCTCTATAACATCATCATCATGTTTGATCAGGAGATTGAGAAAATAAGGTTCTCCTAAGCAGCAAAAGATGAGATCACCAAATGTGGTTCCTTCTTTATACATTTCCCCAAATACTCCTATATCAATGTAGATTAATTTAGTGTTTATCCCTAAAAACTTCCTCAGTATGTAAGTGATATATGGGTATTGTTGGAGTTGGTTAGGCAACTTGTGGATACGCACAAACTCCTTTTAGACAGACACAAGGTAGTGATACGTTTCCCTCTTTCCATTGGCCATTACACATTCCAATCCCTCTTGAAGGATATAAGTTCAAAGGTAGATATGTGCCAAGTAACACTAAGGACTTTTGATTTTAGACCTTACTTTGATCCATATGATAAGGTCACTACTACACTAGAATTGGCAAGATATGAAAATGTACCATATTATGAAGATTTTTGGGAAGACTATGATGATGAAGAAATGATCAGAATAAGGGACTATTCTAGGATATCCCTACAAAAAATAAAATATTATGATCTATCACCAGTCCCTAATGACTTGGTAGATGAAAAATCTAGAGTAGATCCAATCTACCTCACATAGTTCATAACTATACCTTTACCACTAGTGAAGTGGTCAATTCCTGAATCCTTATCTTTGTTTGATAATAAATCCCTTGTGATTAATAGAAGAATCAATTGGCTAAGAAGAAAAGGTGTGTAGGTCACAAGGGAGACAATAGGGGTTAAGGAAAAGCTCCTAAAGTTCAAAGCAGGAGGTATCACTCCTTCAAAGGAGGGCTTCGGTGAATCATTAGAGGAGCCTAACAAAGGAAAGAAGAGGAAGAAGACAAAGGGAAGAAAAGGAGAGTCAAGTGAACAAGGAGGAGATATAGAGGAACCAATTGATTTTTCAATAGAAGACACAACAATAGTGGCATAGGGATCTAAAGTTTCATATCCCATATCCTTGACTCCTATTTCCACTACTCCCCCATCTCCTACATATATTGTACAAGAGGTTTCAACACCTCCACTAGTTGTCTCCACTCCTCAAGTATTTTAGGTCCCCATTTTTCCACAATTTTTAGCTCTTCCATCTCTAGTTTCAACTGCTCCACTTATCTCCACTTCACCAACCATTCCATCCACATCAATAATCCAAGTGCAATCAGCACAAATAAGTCAAGTGGACACTCAAGGCCCCCTACAGTAGAAGCTCAAGTTTACACTCCACTTTCCCTTCCTCCCACTTTACCTTCCTCATTTTATCCACTCCCACTTTCCATTCCATTTAAAATTCCTTCCATTTCATCACCATTAATTCCCAACAGTACATTTCCATGGAATCAATCATCTTTAATATAGTTTTGTAGGTTACTCTAACCCCTGGTATAAGTACTATTTCCCCTTCATCTCAAACCACTATTTTCACATCACCAACCCTGACTGGTCCTACACACTTGATTGACACATTCAATGCTTTGGCTTCCAACCTTTCACCAGTTCCTAAATTTATAAATCTTCTATGCATTCCATCCTCCACTCCCCCAATAGGCACAATTTCTTCCATTACCTCCACTCCCCCCATATCCACTATTTTAACTATACCATTAGTAGAGGTTGGAGCAACCTAGATACTTGGTGAAAATATTGATTTATAAACCATTGATGAAAGTGGATCTTCACAAGAACCTCCTAAGTAATAAAAAATAATGACATCATCTTCCCAGGAGTTTCCATTAGTCACAGTATCAACTAGTGCAATTACATTAGGTATAGATTCTTTCATGATAGTGTCAGATCAATTGAAGGTTACTCCTAGTTGGTTAGCATAATAAATGAGTAAGAAGCAGAAAATAATGATTGATCCCAACACTTTTGAATTTATCATGTTAGAAGTAAAGAAGAAATCAAAACCAACTCTCAAGATCTTCTCAATGACATTCAATGATGATAAGGGGGAAAGATACATTGAAATTGTAGTTCCCCCACCAGACAAATCAAAAGAGGATCTTGTGGGGGAAAATTATCAAGTTTATCATATACACCTTTGTTAGAAAATAAGTGGGGGACTTAAGCACAATGTGAAAATAGGTATCAACTCTCTCTTCCCAAGAATTGATCATGATAAAGCCACCATAGATGAGCTGAAAAGAAAGGTAGATCAGTTGACTGAAGCTATAAACTAGTTCATAGAGCCTGATGAAACATTGCAACAACCAAAGGTAGTGCAACCAATCAGTCCAGATCAAGATACACTTGATTCTTTACAAGATATTTCTCACATGGGAATTTCTATAAAGGAATGGTCTGAGGAACTAATCACTAAAGGAAGTAGAGTTCTTGTAACCATGATGAAACATTATGGAGTCATCATGGAGAGAAAGGATATTTTTAAAGAAAAGATTAATCGGTATGAAAGAGATATTTAGAATTTGAATCTATATTATCCTAAGTTGACAGCCATAAAATCAATTGATATGAATACCATTATTGCCAATAATATATTGAAGGATGATGTTGAGCACGAGGATCTATATAGGGCTGCTCAATTTTGATTTAGATTACTAACAAAGTCTGTGGAATGATCCAAGGAGGATCATGATAAGGAAATTGATGTATTATACAATATTGACAACATGATGAACTTAATGTCATGTTGACCAGGAGATGATGCCAACAATCTCCTTCAGGCAGAACATGTGCAGAATAATTTCAAATCAATAGTTGAGGATTGTACAAAGGACACACTCTTTTCCCTAAGTTCCATCCATAATTTCATTAGGTATGAGAAAGCAATTGAGACCAGGATTAAAATGCAGGACATAAAAATTTTAAGAAGAAAATTGTTTGATGTCCAAACATATTGTGTAGCCTCTAACATCTATTCTTATGGGCTAGATGTAGAGCAAATTCAAGATATTTTCAAAGCCTTTGATACATATACATAGAAGCTATATACCAAGAATGATAATAAATCTAATAAGTTATACAAATTCATTAATTTTCCCCTCTTTTGAATATTTTAAAATGTTATTATCATTTGTAATTCCATTTCAAGACATTGCACGTTGTAATTGTAGAAGTATAGCTATATTTTTATAACTCTTTTTGAGAAAGAGAAGGACATATTTTTTACACTTTATGTTTTTTGATAATGCGAAAGTTGCAAAAATCACAAGTGCAAATTCCACTTTCCATTTTGATTAATGTGACTTGTTAGAAGGGTGCAAAATCGTGAAGTGTAAATTGCACAATTCCTTTTGGCAAAAGTGATAAAAAATTAGAAAGTTATAAAAGTCTCACTTAAGGTTTTGCATGTTAGGGTTTGCATGAAAAGAAACTAAGAATTATTTTTTAATGTTATATTTTATTTTAAAAGGTCAAGTTCTATTTTGGGTGCCTTTTTTTTCATGAAGAAGTTATTTTCATCCACTATCAGATAAGGAAGCATTGCATGGAGATCTTCAATTCCAGTCACACCATACCATGCCATGTTACACCCAAGATCACTCGCATCTCATGGATGCCATGTTCCATCCATTCCACAAGTTCAAAATTTCCATAAATAGAATATCTCACCTCTCTTGCATGAGGGTTTTCAAATCTACATGACCTTCTTTACTAGGTATTGGAATTTCAACAACTACATGTCTTTTATGACATATTTTGTATAAAAATGGGCAGCCCTTGTGGCCCAATCTATCTTTCTACTATTAGTTATATTTTTTTCATTTTCAATGTATTTACTACAAGCTATAACCTTTGGAGAGAAATAAAGTTGAAGATTTTGCCTCTCTTGTGTTGTGGAATCTCTTTATTTGTGCAAGTTGTTTGATTATTTGTGGAAGTTTTTTATTTTATTTAAATCTCAATAAAATTCATCTATGGTAGTTTACCCTCTTGATAATATTTTTTGGAATAAATATCCTTTTCCCTTTTGTGAAAAATAACTAAAATATGGCCTCTAAAATCCAAATTTGCATGAGTTTGTGCTTAAATAAATTCAATCTATTTTCCACTCTGTTATGTTTGTCAAGAAAGAATTTAGATCCATTATAAAATATTTTGTGCAATCATCATATTTTTAGTTTTCTACAAATTTCAATTCTTCAACCCTTTTCCCATCAAAACCCTAGTTTAGGATTCAAAAGCACTAAAAAGTGAGATTTCCTCAAAACTGGTATTTTATCAATTTGCATCAAATTTAGTAAAAGGAAGTTGGCCTCCTCCAAATATTAACCTCAAATTACCAAGGTCCCATGGCTTTGGAGGTTTTTCCATTATATCATTAGGTATTTGCACAACAAGATACATAATCAAGACAGGTGTAATCCTATGTGATAATAGTTTTTGTCACACCAAGTGGGACTTAAAATTACATAGAGATCGGTGTTATTCTTAACAAGTATTATATGTGTTTCATACAAATATCAAAGCATCTAACAAATTCACTAGCTTACAGATTCACAATTTCAAGGTGATGTATCCAAGCAAACAAACAAGATCATCTAATAAAAGTAAGAGGGTTAATTTTTTAGAATTGTCATTTCCATCTAAAAAGAGATCAAAAGTAGTCACCCTTCAGCCTGAGGCATATCCTAAATTTTTTATTTCCATCCCCTTTGGTAACTCCTGTTAGTTTTATACCTCCCATAATGGATAGAAATCAAAAATTTTAGCTTTCAATACTGGAAATCCACTCATTTTGGCCCAGCATGATGATATACTAGTCTTGGCCTTAAAAAGACTACCCTATTTTACTAGTAAAACCTATACCAGTAATTCAAAACACATACAAGATATTTCTAACCTCTTTTCAATCCATAATGTGGTCCAAAATAATATTGCAATTAGACTTCTTGTCTCATGTTTCAAGGGGAAATATTTACAAAGGTACAGAGGCCTTACTCCCACATTAATTCAAGTTTGGGATGAGTTACGCACTACAATGTGCACCCATTTTGAGGATAAAGTTACCACATTTCCTTGGTTGAACAATTAACTAGTATTCAATGAGATCCTCATGAGTAAATGATTGACTTTAATTACCATTTATAAAATACTTATAATAGAATCCTAGTCTTGGCTAAACCCACTACAAATAATGTTTTCTTATATTATCAGAAACCCCTCAATAGTGTAATAGTGATATAGATGTAATGATTCAGTCAATGGGTGACACCAAACTTCTTGCAGCTTACGATATTACAATAAGGGTAGACAATTATTTAATCCAAGTTGGGAAAATTATACCAAGGCCACCAAAGCATCTATTAATAGAATTTGCTCCTATTCCCCCACTTGTACTTGCTCTAATTCTCACTATTTTCAAGGCACCTGCTTTGACTCCTTCACCTTTGGATGATTTATATGAGGTAAATTCATTACTTAAGATCTTTGAAAATGAGTTAATGGTAATGAAAAGGTAGTAAGCCCAAAACTACAAACCTTCTAAACCATCTAACCTTGCATACCAAGGGAATAGGTAGCTATATCAAGGAAACAACTAGTAAAAAGGACAAAATTCATATCCAAGACCTCCAAACACCCATGCATTACCAGTGTCAGGCACTTCCAAAGCCATTGTCTCTATTCAAAATAATTTAGCTCAAGCATATGTGTGGTGTTATCCTTACAATGAACCCCATAATCAGAACACTTACCCCAATGGTGTAATTAATCAAACCTTGATGGTGTAAGACATAGCATCCACACAAGGACAACAAGAAGAATCTAATTCTTAACAAGTAGACACATAAGACCATGCTCAAAGTGAAGCAACTCTTCTAAATTGGTATGAGGATGATTTCAGTGGGATAATCCTAGATGAAACATTTTTCAATGGTGTAGGTCATGTACCAACTAATAGACATTCCAAGAAAAGATTAATAGAAGCTAATCTAACTCCTAGGGTAGAGCAAGCTTTAGCTTCTAAAGCTGCAACATAACCAACGAAGAGCAACATAGTGCAAAGGCCACCCTTTGTACCTACAAATCAATTCAAAGCAAAGGTGCCCACTCCAAATCTTGTAAAAGAGGATACAAACCCTATAAAATTGCCAACAAAGGTTGGTAATATTGATTTTACCATAGTTGGTCAAATGAAGAATACTAATCTGAACGTCACTATGTGGGAATCACTATCTATACCATCACAAAGGCACTTACTATAGGAGGCTCTAGAGAATTTATAGATATTAGAAAAGATTCCAGCCAAGGGGCTTACACTTTCAATATATTTATGTCAGCCTCAAGATGATAATAAAATAGGAAAAAATGATAAACCTCCCATTCTATCTTTCACTTATAATAGGGAAGTATCTGGTCAAAATTGCATGATAGATTCAGGGGCTAGTAGTTTAGTAATGCCCAAGAAAATAGTTGATGCTTTAGGAATAAAATGCACACCTATTAATAAGGGAATAATAAAGCTAGATGGGATTGTTATTCAAATAGTAGGAACCATAAAGGGACTGAACCTCACTATTCATGCTTGTCCAAGCCTATCAATTACTCGAGATATTTTAGTCATAGATCTTCCCCCCTAATTTTCCATTTATCTTTCAAGAGATTTCAGTCCAAAGATGGGATGATATCTATCTATAGATTGGTCTCACATGCTACTTAGAATGAGATATAAAACTAGAGTAACGATAAGAGCTTAGCCAATTTCAAAAGATCGTATAGAACCATACAATCCTATTCCTCTCGTAGAAATGAATTTTACATTGTAAGATCAAGAAGAGGAAAAAATGGATCAAGAGAATTCAACGCCTATAGAAGAAATTCTAGATACTCATTTAGATGAATGGGGATCAACCCTATAATTCAATCCTTATGACTATGTACAAGAAATAGGGTTAGGGACATATTGCATTCATGAGAAAGATGCAATTATCCTGAATTTAGTCAAACCAGTCGAAGATCTTCAGGGGATGTGATAGTTATTTTTTGATGGCTCATGAAGTAGAAATGATGTAGGTGTGAGAATTGTATTGATCTCCGTACAAAAGGAGAGTTAATTCTACTCATTCAGACCTTAATTTAGATATACTAATAATGTATCCAAATATGAATGCTTGATTTGAGGCGTCTAGGTGGCCAAAGATAGAGTAATCAATATTTTGCAGATATTTTTTTGATAGTGGGCTCATCATTCACCAAGTTAGATAAAAAATTTTAACCAAATTTTTTTTGTAAGGTCTTAAAAACATAGGTTTTGGGACCTATTAGAATATTTCACCACTTTGAATATTCAAGCAGTACCAAGGGCATAAAATAAATATGTTGATTGTATGGCCTCGGTGGGGTCCTAGTATAACCTACCAGTTAAAATAAAGAAGAAAAATAGTTATCATGTGAGATTAATCGTAAGACCTTCTATCCTTGATAATACAACTAATTGGCAAGTATTCGATAGTGACAAGCAGATTGTAAATTTTCTAAGAGAAGAGGCATAGTTTTCAGAAGGGAATCATCCAAGGCTATAAGACCAATATGGTGATTAGATTATTTAACTGAAAATGAACAAGATACCTATGGTTTTCATTATGCTAGAAAACATATTTAATTTGGATGACATGCTGAAAGGTGAAAAGAAGAACATTACAATCAATGAAGAAGGCTTTGAACTTGTCATCATCTCAGAAGGAAAGTATATCAAGATAGGCAAGGCATGTAATATTTTGGAGAAGCATGATTTTGTTTAATTATGTTAAGATTTTGATGATAAATTTTCTTGGAGTTATAATGACTTAAAAGGATTTGATATATGTTTATCATAGTACACTATATAATTGGATCCAAATAGAAAACTTGTTAAGCAGAAATAGAGACCCCTCAATCCTAAGATTGAACCCTTGATGAAAAATGATCTCTCTAAGTTGATAGAGGATAATATAATATTTTTGATCAAACACTCATCTTGGGTAGAAAATATAGTCCCTATCAAAAATAAAAATGGTGAAATCTAGTTATGCATGGACTTTATAGACCTGAACAAAGCATTGTTGAAGGATCACTATCCTCATCCCCCTATGAAATAGATTCTATAGACAATATCAGGATCTAAAATATTCTCTCTTTTAGATGATTATTCAGGTTATAACCAAATCTTGGTATAGGAATCAGACCAATTTAAGACCACCTTCACCACCAAATGGGGCATGCACACATACAAGAAGATGCCATTTGGTCTGACAAATGTAGACACAACCTTTCAGAGATCCATGGATATGGCATTCAAGGGCTTGATAAATGATATAATTTTACTACATCTAGGTGATATTATAGTCTACTCTAAGCATGATGATGCACATCTAGACCACCTGAGATTTTTTTTGAAAGGTGTAGAGAATTTGGGGTTTCCCTTAACATGAATAAGTGCATGTTTGTAGTACACAAGTGGAAGCTACAGGGACACATAGTGTCAAAATAAGTTCTTGAAATAGACCCTAAAAAAGTTAAAGCCATATCTACATTAGCACTACCTAGTCACAAAAAGGGGCTAAAAATATTTCTTGGGAAGATCAACTTTGTGAGAAGATTTGTACCAAATTTAACCTTTTTGGAAAATCCCCTTATTGCAATGCTAAAGAAGGGAACTCTTTTTAGTTGGACTCAAGAGGGAAAAGATAGCTTTGAGGCCATAAAAAAATCTATTTCCCATGCCCCTACCCTATTTAACCTAAACTATGAGAAGTATTTTATCCTCTATGTATTTGGAGGGGAATGAAGTATCTCAGTAATTCTAACTCGACATAATCAATAAGATTTGGAGTGGTTAATATATTTCTTCAACAAATATTTGAAAGGTTATGAAGAGAATTATAGTTTTATGGAGAAGTAGGTATATGCGTAATCAAAGCACTCAATAAATTTAGGCATATTCTCTCCAACAATAAGATACACCTGATGGTGAGTCATCAGAGCATCAAATAATTTTTGTTGAGCAGGGAGATAATTGAGAAAAGAGAAAGCTAGATCACCAAGGTCATGGAGTATGATGTGGATATCATGATAATGAAGCTAATAAGAAGAAAAAGATTGTGTGAACAACTGGTCACTGACATCAATATTACTAAATCAATATCTAATATAGTGTATGCTAAAACTACACCTTAGCTAGCCAATCCACATTCTTTCAATGACTGGATTTAAGACATGACTCATTTCATGTAGAATGGTGAATACCCCTATGACTTCTAATAGTCAAATAAAAGGTATTTTCAAATCAAATCAAATACCTGTGTTCTTATTAAGGAATTTTTATTTTGGAAGGACATGAATGGAATCTTATTAAGATGTAGTGAGCATGAGTAAGTTCCCAAAGTATTCAAGTGATTTCATGATGAAACATCAGGAGGAAATTTTTATGCAAGGACTATGGCCATTAAGATAATGAGAAGAGGATACTATTGACCTAGATTATTCAAGGATATCCATCAATGGGTAAGAAATTTTGAAAAGTGTACTTATTTCACTAGTAAGCAGAAGTTATCAGCCCTTCCTCTTAGACCAATTCAAGCAGATCAGCCATTTGCCCAATGGGGATTGGATTTCATTAGCATGATCAATCCACCATCAAGAATAGGCCATAAATGTGTTTTCTTAGTAATATATTATTTTAAATGAGGTATTGAAGTGATTTATATAAAAGATACCACTAAAACATCTATTATCAAATTCATAGACAATATAGTTTCAAGGTTCAGTGTTCCTTAAACCATAATATCAAATAATGCTAAGGCATTTGTGGGAACTTAGGTTAGTGAATGGGATATCAAGCATAGTGTGTACATGAGTAATTATTCAAATTATTACCCTTAGGGTAATGGTTTCACTGAGTCAACGAACAAGAACTTGATTATAATTATCAAATGAATGATGGAGGACAACTAGAGGACGTGACATATGAAACTAAAATCAGCACTATGGGATGATAAAATTACATCAAAAAGATCCATTGATGATTCAACTTTCATGTTGGTATATGGAAGAGAAGAATGAGTACCACTGTCAAATTAAATTCCATCTTTAGATCTCAATCACTAATTAGACCTTATTGAAAATGATGAAATGAAGGTGAGACTGGATAAACTTATGGATCTTGAAGAAATCAAGCATCAATGAATGAAAGTCTTAGAAGTAAACTAGGCATAAATTAAAAAGACTTTCAATAAAAAGGCAATTGCAAGATGATTTAATGAAGGAGACATGGTCCTCAAGTGGGATGAAGATAGAGAAAAACCACATAAGCAT
The DNA here is from genome assembly GCA_037957365.1 of Torreya grandis. NCBI lineage: Eukaryota > Viridiplantae > Streptophyta > Pinopsida > Cupressales > Taxaceae > Torreya > Torreya grandis. Next base: position 366,751 of record JARHVA010005060.1, read on the forward strand.
ACCAAATTTGATGCAATATGGAATGGTTCATATATCATCACTCAGTGCAAAAGAGCCAATGCATTCTAGCTATCCAAGCTTGATGGAGTAGAGCTACCAATCCTAGTAAATGGGATATACCTCAAAGCTTGATTTTGAGGTAACTAACTTTTTCCAATTTTTTTTGTTTTAAAATAATAGGGTTAATTGTGATTTTTAATAATTGCTTCTGTACAGATCAAACTCATTAGGAGTTCTTTCCTAAGGTTGTGTTGTTTTTCCCTATTTTCTTGTTTTTGTTTGAGTCTAAGAAAATCCTAGTTTGTTATTCTCAAGGTTAAAGTTTTTTAAGAAAGAATTTGAATTCATGCCCAATGTCTAAGAAGGCTACTAAATTGAAAATTATTAGTAGACAATCATCTCGCAGAGGTCACCAAAAATGTTGAGATTTTTTAGTCCTAAAAAACTCATTACATATAACACCCTAAGGGAGACCCCCTTTGATTTCTAAGAAAAACCCTAAATCATTCAAAAGACCCATCTTTCCATTTACCTCATGGAATCAGAAACTCCAAATATAATTTGCACTAGTGCAAATTGCTCCATAGGTTTTGGATCCTATGAAGCACGAAAACCCAAAACCATGGAATCTAGAACTCACCATGCACTTTGTATGTTTTTGAATGTGAAAAATGCATGGGAAGATATAGATCCCGCCATACACCCATATAATGGAATCCAAAACTTGATGCACACTTTGCACATTTTCACAATATAGAAAGTGCACAACAAGCTCTGAATCCTACCAAACCTATAAATCCTCCATCTGGTTGAACCCAAAACCTAACATGTACATTACATATATGGAAAAAGAAAAATACATGCCAAGCTTTGCCTTCCACCTAAACCACTTACCAACTATGCATTATGGAATATGGAACCTTTAATTCACTTTGTACATTCCAAATGTGCAAAGTGCCCCATGGGTTCTACCTTTTACTAAAACCAATCACCCTGTTAATGGAGAGTGGACTTCCTTCAAGAAATTCCAACCTCCACCAACTCCCCAAACCCCTTCCCACAGAATGTAGAACTTGAGTGCATATTTCATGTTTTCAATATGCAAAGTGCACAATGAGTCTTATTTCTCGCTAAGTCAAGCCTTCTTACAAAGGGTGGACCTCCTTAAAACATGTCTAACCTCTACCACCAACCACTTGAGCTGCATTAATTTCAAGTTTTTTCATATGAAATCTAATTTATTTTTGGATAGTGTTATCATTTGTTAATTTACTAAGTGCATTTTGGAGCTCCAGTCATCTTTGCCCTCACCATTGAACCTCAAGCCACATGAAAATATGAACTTGTACTTTGAGCCATGATAGTAAAACTTTAATCCATGTTACTTGTGCCTATAAAATGGTACTTTTTTGGTGTCATTATACTGTAAGTTTCCTTCCTTAAAAGTTTTCAGGGTTTTCTTTCCAATTTAAGGTTTTCATTAAAAAAATTCTGGTTTGGGGTTTTTTATTTTTAGGTTAATCAAAGTTTATTTTATGTTTACATGTCTAGGTTTAGTCTAGGGAGTTCTAGGGCAGACTAGGGAAATCTAGGGTTTTCATTTTGAAAGTTTCATCTCAAAGATTTCCCAAATCTTGCATATATCATTATTAGAGAAAAACCCTCATTTTCCCCTGAAAGATTTTTCACTCAAAATCTAGGGACTTTTCAAAAATAATAGAATATTTCCAAGAATATACTTCATATTAAAAACCCAATAATATTCCCTACAAAGATTCCCCATTGCCTTCACTAAGAGTGGACATGCCTCAAGCATCTTCCACTTCCACCAGAGATCTAATGTACTTGAAGCACCTTTGAACCCCATCAACTTCTATTGAACCATGGAAAGTAGACCTATCTCAATCACCTCCCACTTCCACCAAAAATATCACAACCCTCAAGCACCACAAATATTGGACCTACTTCAAGCACCTCCAAGTTTCACCAAAGAATATAAGTACTCTAGACACCTGCAGATCCCACCAAATTTCATAGTTGGTTTATCATAAGTAGTAACTTCAATTTCCATACCTCCCAAGGAAATTAATTTTGAATCTAAGGGCCCTAAAATGACTTCTTGTTTAGCGTCTAATATGGTATAAATAAAAGACATATATCTAGGTCACATTGACCTAAGAGATTTTTTGGTTAGGATAAGTGAAGATTTCAAAAGTGACTAGATCTAGAGTATCTATGACTTTGGTTTACCACAAGATGCAACCTTCCTTCTATCTATTCAAATCCCTAAGTTAATCCTTATAATAGACTAAAATTATGACCCTAATATAAGACAAGTCTTCAATGAGAAAGTGGAGAGGGTTCTAGATCTTGACCCTAACTTCATCAACATAGTGTTTGCAATTCTTGAGTTTGAGATTTATTTGGATATAAGTCCAAAGTCATCTACGTAGTTTTATGAGGAGAAAAAGGATGGATGTCAAAATATAATTAAAAATCAATGGCTTAAGACTCCTTCAAATTCCTCCACAAAATTGCTTAAGACTATGTATAGATCTAATTTCATAGAGGAGGTGATAAATATTATAGCACTACTACACAGAGTCACTGATAATCATAATGCCAAGTATTATCAGGATTGGATGTACCAGTATATCAAGATCATCAAAGAAATCAAATAATAGATACATTAGACTCAATTAATAAGTGATTCCCTCCACAACCAGTTCAAGGAGGTGAAAATGACAAATAAATTTTATATGACATCATATATTGTTTATATATTGGCCAAAGGAATATTTTTCCTAGTCCTTAATACAATTCCTGAGGAAATAACTAGAGTTTATAACTACTACCATGATATCACACTACAGTCTATTAGACAATAGTTTAAGCAAGTTAATGATGCTTTCATCTACAACATTATCATCATGTTTGATCAGGATGTTGGGAAAACAAGGTTCTCCCAAGCAACAAAATATGAGATCACCAAATGGGGTTCCTTCTTCATATAGTTCCCCACCTACTCATACATCAAGGTAGTTGGATTTAGTGGTTGTCCCTACACACTTCCCCAATATGTAAGTGATAAATGGGCATTTTTAGAGGTTGTTAGGAAACTTATGGATACACACAAACTCCTTTTAGATAGACACAATTCAGGGCTACATTTCATTATTTCCATTGACTGTTACACATGCCAATCCCTCTTGAAGGCCAGAACTGTGGAGGTGGAGATGTTCCAAGTAACACTGAGGACTCTATAGTCTATATGTTACTTTGATCCATATGGTAAGGTCACTAATACACTATAACTAAAAACATACAAATATGTGAAATATTATGAATATTTTTGGGAAGACTATGATGATCAATAAATGGTCAAAATGAGGGACTATTATAGGATGTCCTCACAACAAATAAAAGATTATGATCTGGCACCAATCCTTGATGGTTTAGTGGATGAAAAAACTAGAGTAGATCCAAACATCATCACATATATCATCACAAGTCCTTTACCACTAGTGAGGTGGTCAGTTCCAAAATCCTTCTCTTTATTTTATAGAATAGCCACTATGATTAACATAACAATCAGTTGGCTGAGAAGAAAAGGTTTTTAGGTCACAAAGGAGACAATAGGGGTTAAGGAGAAGCTCAAAAAGGTCAAATTAGAAGGTATCACTCCTTTATAGGAGGGCCTTAGTGAATCAGCAGAGGAGCCTAACAAAGGAAAGAAGAGGAAGAAGATAAAGGCAAGAAAAAGAGACTCAAGTAAATAAGGAGGAGTTGTAGAAGAAATAATTGATCTTTTAGAAGATGAAATAGTAGCAGTAGCATAAGGATCCAAAATTTTAGATCCCATAGACTTGAATTCTATTTCCACTTCTCCCCCTTCTCCTACACATATTGTATAATAGGTTTCAACACCTCCACCAACTATCTCCACTCCTCAAGTATCTTAGGTCCCCATTATTCAATATTTTTTAGCCCCTCCATCTCTAGTGTCAACCCCTCCACTTATCTCCACTTCACCTACCATTCCACCCACATCAATAATCCAAGTGCAATCAGCAAAAATAAGTCAAGTAGACACTCAAGGTCCCCATATAGTGGAAGCTCAAGTTTTCACTCCACTTTCCCTTCCTCCCACTTTACCTTCCTCATTTTATCCACTCCCACTTTCCATTCCATTTACAATTCATTCCATTCCATCACCATTAATTCCAAACACCACCCAATAGTACATTTCCATGCAATCAATCATCTTGACTATAGTTCTGTAGGTTACCCCAACCCCTGGGATAAGTACTATTTCCCCTTCATCTCAAACCACTATTTTCACATCACCAACCCTTAGTGGTCCTACACACTTAATTAATAAATTCAATGCTTTGGATTCCACCCTTCCATTGGTTCCTAAATTCAAAAATCCTATGTCCATTTCATCCTCTACTCCCCCAACAAGCATAGTTTCTTTTGTTGCCTCCACTCCCTCCATTTCCATTGTTTCAACTATACAATCAGTAGATGTTGGAGAAACCCAAATACTTGGTGTAAATATTGATTTTCAAACCATTGATGAGAGTGGGTATCCATAGGAACCTCTTGAGAAACAATAACCAATGGCATAATCTTCGCAAGAGTCTCCATTAGTCACAGTATCAGCTAGTGCAACTACATTAACTACATTTTCTTTAGTGATAGTGTCATATCAATAGAAGGCTATTCCCAGTTGGTTAGCATAATCAATGAGTAAGAAGCAAAAAATATTAATTTATCCTAGCACTTTGGACTTTAGCATGTCATGAGTCAAGAAGAAATCAAAACCCACTCTTAGGACCCTCTTAAGGACATTTAATGATGATAAGGGGGAGATATACATTTAAATTTTAGTTTTCCCATGAGATAAATCAAAAGAGGATCTTGTGGTAGAAGATTATCAAGTTTATCATTTACACCTTTGTTAGAAAAAAAGAGAGAGACTTAAGCATGATGTGCAAATAGGTAACAACTCTCTCAGAATTGATCATTATAAAGCCACCAAGGATGAGCTAAAAATAAAGTAGATTAGTTGACTAAAGCATTGAACTAGTTCATATTTCCCAATGAAACATCACAATAACCACAAGCAATGAAGCTAATCAGTCCTGATCAATCTACAATTAATTTTATATGAGAGATTGCTCACATGAGAAGGGATACAAAAGAATGGTCTGAGAAACTAAACACTAAAGGTAATAGAGTTCTTGTGGCCATGATGGAACATTATGGAGTCATCATATAGAGAAAGGATATTTTGAAATAACACATTAATTAGTATGAAGGAGAGATTTAGACATTGAATATATATTATCCCAAATTGAGAGCCGTAAAATCAATTGATATGAATACCCTCATTTTTGAGAATATATTAAAGGATAATGTTGAGTATGAGGAACTATATAAGGCTACTCAATTTTAGATAATAGTACTAACAAAGTTTGTAGAATGAGCCAAGGAGGCTCATGACAAGGAAATTGATGTATTAAATGAGATTTATGACATGATGAACTTAATTGCATGCTGACCAATAGATGATTCCAACAATCTCCTTCAGGTAGAACATGTTAAAAATAATTTCAAAGCAATAGTTGAGAATGAGTTTGTAAAGGGCACAATATTTTCCTTAAGTTCTATCCATAGGTTCATCAGGGATGACAAAATAATTGATCAAATGAGGAATGAAATTCAAGGCATAATAAATTTTAGAAGAGAATTGTTTGACGTACAGGAAGATTCTGTAGCCTCCAACATCTATTCTTATGAGCTAGATGTAGAGTGAATTCAAGAGATTTTCAAAGCCTTTGATACATATATAGAGAAGCTAAATGCTAAGAATGATAAGAAAGCTGAATAAGTTTTGAAAATTGATTAATTTCCCTCTCTTTTGAATATTTTAAAATGTTATTATTGTTTGTAATTTCATTTCAAGATATTGCACATTGTAATTGCAAAATTACATCTATATTTTTGTAACTCTTTTCGAGAAAGAGAAAGACATTTTTTACACTTTATAATTTTTGATAATGTGAAAGTTGTAAAAAACACAAGTGAAAATTGTACTTTCTATTTTGATTAATGTTAATTGTTAAAAAGGTGCAAAATTATGAAGTGTAAATTACACAATTCCTTTTGGCAAAAGTGATAAAGACTTAGAAATTTGTAAAAGTATCACTTAAGGTTTTACATGCTAGGGTTTGCATGAAAGAAACTTAGAAATATTTTTCAATGTTATCTTTTATTTAGAAAGGTCAAGTTCTATTTTGGGTACTTCTTTTTGCATGAAGAAGCTTTTTTCACCCACTATCAGATAAGGAAGCATTATATGGAAATCTTCAATTCCAGCCACACCATTCCATGCCATGTTATCCCCAGGATCACTCCCAGCTTGTGCATGCCATGTTCCAATTGTTACACAAGTTTAAAAACACTAGAAATATAAGAGTTCACCTCTTTTACGTGAGGGTTTTCAAATATGCATGATCTTCATTACTGGGCATTTGAGTTTCAACAAATACATGTCTTCTATGACATATTTTGTATAAAAATGGTCATTCCATATGGCCCAATATATATTTTTGATGTTACTTATGTTTTCTACATCTTGAATGTTTACTACAAGTTGTAACCTTTCTGGAATCTTTGTGTGTGTGCAAGTTGTTTGATTATTTATGGAAGCTTTGTCTTTTATTTTAGTCTCAAGATAATTCAGTTGTGGTATTTTACCCTATTGATAATATTGTTTGGAATAAATATCCTTTTCCCTTTTGTGAAAAATAGCTAAAATATGGCCTTTGATTTCTAAATTTGTATGAGTCTATGTTTAAATAAATTCAATCTATTTTCTGCTCTATTGTGTATGTCAAGCAAGCATTTAAATACACTATAAAATATTTGGTGCAATCACCATATTTTTAGTTTTGTACAAATTTCAATTCTTTAACCCTTTTCCCATTGAAACCCTAGTTTAGGATTTAAAAGCACTAAAGAGTGTGATTTCCATAAAACTGGTATTTTAACAATTCGCTTCAGATTTAGTGAAAGGAAGTTATCATCCTTTAAAGATTAACCTCAAATTGCCAAGTTTCAATGGCTTTGGAGGTTTTTCTATTGTATCAATAGGCACTTGCACAACAAGCTACATAATCAAGATAGGTGCAATCCTGTGTGATAATAATTATATTATAAGTATGTTTTTTTTTCATTATACATTTTATATTTGACTATTTATGTCCATTAAATACTTGTGCCAAATAGGGAAAATTACATTAACATAGGTGTTCAGTCCAAGATACACATAGGAATGTATCCAAATTTATACTAGGCATATGTTGTCACCTGTATAACTACATTGTACCTCAAGTGTATTTACTTATGTGCAAGATCCATCCAATGAGAAAAACCCTAGTCTAATTTCCTTTGACCTCCTGTATCGTAGTAAAAAATGGTTAGCATGTGAGTCGAGCTAACCTTAACAACCTTGGTTATTTCTAAGAATTGCCTATATAAACAATAATTGAAAAAGGGCATCAAACTTTTCATGTAGTTCTCCCTCCTAGGCATGTGTGTGTAATTAAACAAGATATTTCTCCTATAGTAACCCTTGGTAGAAATAACACAATAATTTGGTGATCTTTGAGTGCTTTATATGTTAAATTCAATACTATAGTGTAATCTGATAGTTGACAATGTAAAATACTTGTTAATTATAACTTGTTTGATCAAATTTCAAGGAAGTGTAATAAGATTATAATCTTTGTATGTATAAGGATATATTGATTTCAAATTAGGAGCTTGTGGCACATAAAAATTAACAATAGAATGAATACATGGGACTAAAATTTATCATAAAAGTGAAAGATATAGAAAAAGATGAATGGATAAGTTTGGACACTTGGCATTATGGTTGGGTACTTGCGTTGAAACAAGTGTAAAAAGGCCAAAAACATAGAAATGACAAAATCACAAGTAAGGATCCCTAGAGAATAGTGGATAAAAGGTGTCATCATAACATACAGGCCTAAGAGGCAGGTACAAACATGTAAAATAAAATGGAACCAAATAGGTCCATATAAGATTGTGGCACCAGACTACTAATTCTTAGTCAATAGGTATACACATATAAAATCTATAAAAACACAACATGAATTGTGATTGCTCCAAATATAGGTATCTACATGCCCCCCTCAAACCCCCCCCCCCCCGCCGCCC
>JARHVA010005060.1:380000-507500 GCA_037957365.1 Torreya grandis
GGAGATAGTGTGATGACAAGGAGCCTATGAGGAGATAATATGTGAGTTATCCCATGCACACAAGCCCTAGTTAGACCTAACTATCTCCATATTGAGAGGAGTGTGGGTTATGGATATAAGTAGTGATTAGAAGTATACACCTGGGGATATTCCCCCAACATATGACTGATGTTTTCATTTGTATAATATTTGTATCATTTGATATATATGATGTTCTTTATATGGTTTTATTTTTCATTGAATGGATGTGTATTATGAAACTCTTTATATTTGATTTCTATATTTATTTCCATTATGTGATTGGATATTATAAATTATATTACAAATATTTTAATTTAATGATATGCTTACATTATAGTGATAATAGAGTAATTATCATATTCAATGAAACCTAGTATGAAATAATAATGCTTGACTATAATGATCATGTGGTAGTGGGAGTATTGAATTTACTTGTGTGGCTAATTATGTTGTACCTATAGAAATACCATGTGAATCTATAGGTACTCATTTTGGCACTCGAATATAATGTGTAGCTACATCCCATCTACTATGTAGTCAAATTTCATCCATATGTCCCCCATTTAAGACATCATCAACCAATGGTTCATTGATAAGATTAGTGTTGGAGCGATCAGTCTTGGTATAGGGTACACTAGGAGAACTTCTACTAGTGGTCATCCTCTATGAAGGTCGATAGGCCATGTGTTCTTCAAAAGGAGTAGTAAGAGATGGCTTTACCCTCTTAGATGATCCACTGTGAGAAATTTGTGAAGTAGGTCTAGATATGTGTTCTCAAAATGCAATAATTTTCCATTCATCCAACTATGTAAGCTTTTGATCAAGAGAAAAACAATCATTATCTTGATGCCCATTAATAGCATGCTAAGTGCAAAAGTGTTATCCTTTTTCATTTTCAAATTAGTGTGGTAGATAATGTGAATTATAAGGATGTTTTATCATTCATTTATCCAATAGTGTGATCAATATATCTTGTGGTCTATCTTGGTACTAATCAAAAATGAAGATGCTACCTTTTGGGAGAGGTAATGGTCAAACTATGGGAATTACTTTGTAAGCATGTTCCTTTAATTTTTTCAACACCTTTATCATTTTTTATTTGACACATACTAATGGTTCTAAAGAAGGTGTTTTAAATGGTTTATGAACCTTCTTAGGTTGTTTTAAAAAAATATTTTAAACATGTTTGGTTTTGGGTAGAGAAATAAGCAACTTAGTTTAGGATATATATATATATATATATATATACATATATATATATATATACATATATATATATATATATATATATACATATATATATATATACATATATATATATATATATATACACATATATATATATATATACATATACATATATATATATATATACATATATACATATATATATATACATATATATATATATATATATATATATATATATATATATATATATATATATATATACATATATATATATATATACATATATATATACACACACATATATATATACATACATATATATATATACATACACATATATATACATACACATACACACACACACACACACACACACACACACACACACACACACACACACATATATATTCTCAACTGAATCAAAGGTTTTATATAATGGTCTTTTTCTAAGTGGAGAAATAAGACCCCTACTAAATATAAATTATAATTACAAATATGAGGGTGTATAGTTTAAGGAATATAAAGTGTCTTTAAATTGAATAATATAGTCTTGCATAGGCTAAATCTCATTTTGTGTCAAAACTTACAACTATTCCAATGGTAACCTAGGTGAGGTATATCGATGAAATTTTGATTAGAATACATCTTCAAGATAGTTTATAAGTAACCATTTGGGAGGCTATAAAACCATTAAAGAGCCCTGTTGGTTAAACTATGATGGAGATCTTTTAACAACAAGCTTCCATTTTGGGCCTAATATCTAAAGCAGTGTATATATTATTATAAATGAATAAAAAGATCCATTTGAACATAAAAGGATAAAAACTTAGGGATGATAAAATTTGAAGGTAATAGGTTTCTCTACTAAAATATTTTCCTCAAAAATAGCCTCATGAGAATAAACTTGGAACTTAAGAGTGTTGGCTTGTTGCTGCAAATCTCCCATGGTACTCATGATATATAACATATCACAAGGAGAGGTTGAAGTTTTGATTAGAGGATGTAAATTACCATTGACACAAAATATGGGAATGATAGAATACTTACCACTTTCAATAGTAGGATCATCACATGATTTTATAATATTTGATAAATGAGTACTCATGGTTAAAGAGGTAAGTATATCATGTTGGATAGCATGAAATTTGATACCATTTTCATTACAATGTGTGATGTTATTTGATACCATGATAATATTTTTATAAAATAAAGATCGAGTTAAATATTTAAAACTCACAATTATAATTCAGATATCAAATATCTTTAAATATAAAAAAGGAATCAAATTACAACTATGTAATCTAACCTATCCGATAAAGAAAATACTATAAAAGAGGAAGTCCCTTGAATGAAATTTATCTAATCTTTTAATAATTGTCTTATATCAAATTTTATATAGTCTCTTAATATCTTATAAAATTGAAACAAATTATTAAAAAGAAAATAATAATAATAATAATAATAATAATAATAATAATAATAATAATAATAATAATAATAATAATAATAATAATAATAATAATAAAAAAATAAAAATAAAAAATAAACTAAAATAAAATAAATAAGTTAAAAAAAATAAAAAATAAAAGACTAAGTGAAAACTAAAAAGTGAATTTGAAATAAACACTAACATACTAATCTAAGATCAAATTAAAACTAATTAACTCTAGTATAACTAATAAACTAAAAGAATTACAGCTATTTCAAAAATAAAAAATAAAGAAGCAAAGATTTATCTATTTATTCTAAAAGATTAAAGTATAATTGTACTTAAAAAATGAATTAGTTCAAATAAAATTGATAATGAACTAATAATATTAATTTAAAATAATCTAACCTCGAACTAATACTAAGAAACAAACTAAAGTAAGAGAAAAAACAATCAACTTAAAAAATATTATTATTACATAAGTATGTTAATTTGATAAAAAATAAAATGTAACTAAATCAAAGCGTATTAAGTGAAAAAAGTAACAAATATAAGATATAAAATTAAAATGAATTAAAACTAATCAATAAATTAACCAAAAACAAGTAAATAATAAAAATAAAACTAGATATTAAATAAGATGTGAAATTAAATAAATGATAAAATTGAAATGAAAATTGGAAAGAAAAATAATTTTGATAATGAAAGAAATAAAAATTGTATAATCTAAATATAATATTTAAATTAATTTATTATAGAAAATTAAAATTTAATAAAATAAAATAATTTGAAATAAACAAATTTTTTTGTGTTTTGAAAGAAGAGTTACTTAGCGTAAAGTGAAGTAAATTTTTATTGAGAAATAGAATTTTTTTTAGTACAAAAATTCTTTAAAAATATCATAATTTACAATCAAAAGATTAAAAAATAGCATAAGATGTGATGTATTCATTATTATTTGGGTTAAGTATATAGAGTTTTACATCTACAATAATCAAAAGATATTTAAGTCTTATAATCTTCAGATAATAAATTTATTAAATAAATGATAAATCTAGATATACTTGTACTAAACAAGGAAATTTTTATTTTTAAAGAATGTATTATTTCATCTGTCTACAAATAAACATTTGATCTCAAAGATGTTTGCACAGAAAAGAAAAGGATGGATAAATTTCAAACTTCAAAGAGAGGTCTTCACTTGTATATGTTTCTCCCTTTGTAATATGAATTTGATCTACTTATAAAGTAATCTTCTCTATAGAGATAGTTAGGAAACAAATTACAACTAACATTAGTTAGTTGTTGTTAACTCTAATTGATTTTTAAAATTTAATTAGTGAAATTTATGACTTAATTTTTGTAAATTTAGACATAAAATAAAATATAATGGAACAATAATATTTCAAATGGGTGGAGGCCGTTGAATTTTTGGGTAACATTAAAATAAACATATAACTATGCATAACAATATTATTAAATGTTAAAAGTTAAATAAATTTAAATAATCCTAAAATTAAATTTCAAAAGTCTATATTTATAACAAAATTAAATAAAATAAATTTTCATAAACACTAAAATGAAATAACTAAATGTACGAAATAACATCTTCCATTCACAAAATCCAGAACATAAAATTCCTGAATTCTTTACCTCGAATATATATATATATATATATATAAACATGAATTTGAAAATGAAAAAACACATCAACTAGAAAAACAAGATAGAACTTATACCACTCTTTTCATAAACACTTCTATAATCTTTTCTAAAAAAAGAAAGAAAAAAAAAGGAGGGTGCAACCAGTACTTTAAAAATATCCCTTTACAACTTGATATAATCCTCAACTATTGAGATGAAAAACAAAATAAGTGCATATATTTATATCTTCAAAATGACACCGAACAATCATATGTCATAGCTCCACAAACTCCCAAAAGTCATCATTTATAAAAAGATTGAAGGAATACAAAAGAGGCTTTCACATAATGGATAATCAAGTGTAGTGTTGAGCACATTCCTTTCATATATAATCCAAAAACTGCATAATATGACAAATACGTCAAACCATGCATTTCAAAACCTTCCTCAATCAAGGAAAAAAAAAAAAAAAAACAATTACCCATATATATATGTGAACTCTTAAAATTTTGATTTCTCTGTGAATGTTGAAAATAAAGGGATGAATATTTAATTTTAAAAAACATCATATCTTTGCATCTTTTGACTATATGTATGTGATTCATATTCAATAAATAATAAATAATTTCTTTCCAACCATCCTAACTCATAAATAATTTGAAAATGACTTTTTTGAAGAAATATGTACATGTAGAGACTTATTTAAACTAACAATACAAAATGAATCCTAATATATTTATGTCAAAGAACTAAAGTGCAAAATCATAAACTTATTTCAATTTCAAAACCTTCAAGTTATGACAACTTTCATTTACCAAATTCACATAAGTTCATTTACCATTTATATTTAAAACAAACAAAGAAAACCAAATTTATTTGATAAAGTGACTTACATAAAGATTCACATTGCCTTAAGATAGAAAGAAAAATATTTGAAATACCACTCAAAGCCAATTTATCCTTTCAAAATAAATGCAAGTCTTTTGGAACACCCAATACTTAAAAAAAATGATTTAGACGAAGAATAACATCTACATTATCAGAAAATCGCATAACCTTAAAATACAAAAACATTTGAAATACCACTATTTCAAAACAAATGCAAGTCCTTTGAAACACCCAATACTATGAAAATAATCGAGACGAAAAATAACATCTACATTATCAGCCGCTTAACTATTGCCCTCAAAATAAGCATTTTAAACTTATTTCATAGAAATAACCAAAAAAAAAATGCAAACAAAGCTCAATCATATCATTATTTACTGACCAAAACGCCATTCTTTTTCAAAAAATCTATCTTACAATTATTTTAAAAAGGAATGAAACCATTTTATGAAAACTGCATTAGAGTTAATATAAGCATTAAACTCGTACCGATATCATGCAAAAGGGCCTCAAAATATTTCTTATAATTTTCTCTTAGCTTCCTCGATGGAATCTTCCAACCGGCAGAGCTCCACTTCCGTTCGCCAAATTTACAAAATTGTTAGCAAAATTTTATATATTACATTATTTTAATAAAAACTATTTAGTTGCTATGGTTAAGTAGTTATGGTTCAGGACAATTATGTCCTACCATTTTGGAATTGTATATATGCACCTGTCTATTAATGAATAAAATCATGGAAGAATGTTAGAATTGTATATATGCACCTGTCTATTAATGAATAAAATCATGGAAGCATTTACCTTCTATATTCTAGTATCAGAGCTTTGATAAATGTGTCGGTCTTTTTCTTCTGGTGAGGGATGTGGATCGGGAAATTTCATGGTAATCAGCCAGTGCTCGTAATCGTAGCCTTCAAAAAGAATCCTGATGTCCCAACTATAATTTTTACTAGACCGGTTTGTGTCTCAGCCAGCTAGACGGAATCCGTAGTCGCAAGATCGAAACTGCTCCCAGAAAATGCCCGATGTAATAAGCTACATGGGACACTCTTCAGGCTCATGTGGATTGAAGGATAAGATTTGGTAGGAAACATATTGCCTTGTGGGACAATTATCTGCTTAGGAGTGGCACCAAGGACAACAGGATGAAGTCTATGTGATAAGAAAGTTTCAGTCCGATATAGCAACTCCCGCTGGGTATACCATCGAAGTGGTGCAAACAAGATGATAGGAAAGCTTCGAATACGAGGCAAAAAAATGAAAAATGCCATGCGTAAGGGTGATCTATATTAGACTCAATAGCAAGCTTGCATCTTGATACGACAATCAGCGTGTACAAGCAGAAAAGATGTGTAAGAGAAAAGAAGGTGCTGTAATCTGGTACATTTTTTAATATACATAATTTCGAAGCAATACAATCTTTTGTTGCCTTTGCATCTTTGTAAGCACCTTGCAGATTCCAAGGGATACATAAGCCATGTTAGTGCCAAAGTTGCTTCTTTCTGATTCCCATCTCCTAAAAGGGCCTAACTATGCTGCATGGAAGACAAAGATGTGCATGATTCGTCAATTCAAAGAATTACAGGCGATTGTCACTGGTAGTGTACCCCATCCAACTAACGCTTATGAGCAGACAAAGAATGCCAAGTTTAATTCTAAAGCCCTGATGTTGATTACACTTAGTATCATTGTTGAAATTCAACCACATATTAAAGATGCATCGACATCGAAGGAGGCTTGAGACATTCTATTCACCATCTATAAGGTGATTAACCAAATAAAGATCCTCCTTCTCTATTCTAAGCTTCATACACTCAATATGAAATATCACAATAGAGTTGAGGATTTCTTATGTTGGGTGGCAGAACATCATAGAGAACTAGTTGTGGTTGGTGAAAATATTGAGAATAAGATGCTAGTCTTGATCACTCTAAGAACATTTCCTTCTTGGTTTCAAACATTCATCACAACACTGATCATTACAAAACAAGCCATCTTTTGAATAATTGGTGAATATGATCTAAAAATAAGAAGCCATCTAGTTGGTTTAAGACAAGTTCGATGACAAAGCATTGATTTCTAAGTAGTGTGGTCAAATTTTCTAGAAAAGACTACCAACACAACATCAACATTATTCAAAGTCTCAAATAGTGAAATAGTGGTGTCATATTTGCTACATAAATAATCATGACACTTATCATTGCTACTATAATTCCTTTACTCAAGGCACATTTAGTCAAGAGGGAACATCTAGTTGATACTTTTCACAACAATAAAAAAGATGACCTCATCATCAACGACAGAAGCAATGAGGACATGTAGTACACAAAATCAATGAGAACAATGTGATGCATTTGAAAAGGAGGTAGCAGTAGATGTAGATTATGATGCACATAAGAATGTAGTTCTTATCTCCCAAACCACTTCACCAATGAGCAATGTTAGGTTGATTGACTCAGGCACTAGCAAGCAGATGAAAGGATGCAAGGAGCTATTTGATTCACTAACTAATCAACCCATTGGAGATCGATTTTAGATCATATATGATAATGAGTATGTCTTAGAAGGAATTGGGACTGTCACCATTCTTATTGGAATGAGAATTTTTACTTTCACTAAGATGTTGTATGTTCCTATCTTGATAAAAAAATCTCTTATCTATAAGTCAACTCTTGAATCATAAGATTAAGGTGGAGTTCCTGATCAATAATGTGACCAAATCCTATCTCATCTCACAGGAAGGTAAGATAATTGCAAGAGATTTTATGATGGATTGTTTATTTGCACTAGATGCAATTTCATCCAATGTAGTTACTCTCTTCCCCTATGCCATAATCCATTATCTTTTGGCATTATCATTATGGGCACCTTTCTATTGGATCTTTTTAGTATCTCAGCTTCAAGGCAATGGTATGTGGTCTTCTTTAGCATTCTCATTCTTTGCCTATATCTCCTAGATATCTTGTTGAAAAATAACATAGGGCTCCATTCAAGCCGAGTTCCTATCATGCTAAGGATCCTTTCGATGTGATGCATATCGATCTATGGAGACCCCTACTTGCTAATTTTCAAGTACTCAAGTACTTCCAATTGTTTGCTGATGATTTCTCTCGAAATACTTGGGTGTTCTTTCTAAAGAAAAAATGTGAAGCCTTTGCTAATTTTAAGGTCTTCTACCAGCTTTTTGTGACAAAGTTAGGGAAGTCTCTTCATATCCTTCCCTTAAATCAAGGAGAGAATTCAAATTAAAGGATTTCTTAGCATTCTTGAAGTAACACAACATCAAACAACACTTGATTGCTCCATATATGCCCAAACAGAATGGAATTACTAAGTGATGCAGTCATTCCATCATGGAGATGGCTCATTTCATACATTTTGATACAAAGTTAAATGCACCATTCTAGGAAAAGGTAGTCTAGATAACTATTTATATCATCAATAGGGAACCTATGAAAATATTTCAAGACAAGACACTAGAATAAGTATGGAGTGGTCATCAGCCGTTGATCTCCCATCTAAGATTATTTGGTTTTACATCATATATGCATTTCGCATCTAAAAATAGGAATAAAATTAAAAAAAATATAGTGTAAAGTGTATCCTATTGGGGTATAGCACTAATTCAAAAGCATATGATATCATGGATCCTTATACATAAAAATTTTATGAAAGTTGAGACATGGTTTGTGACGAGTCATCATTTGACTCATTGACACACAAAGATGAGTCAAAACTAGCCACCTCTCATAAGTTGATTCCACATTCGAATGATGAGCATAATGAATCTTGTTAACATGAAGATGATCTTCAATGAGAATGATTTG
The DNA here is from genome assembly GCA_037957365.1 of Torreya grandis. Lineage (NCBI taxonomy): Eukaryota > Viridiplantae > Streptophyta > Pinopsida > Cupressales > Taxaceae > Torreya > Torreya grandis. Next base: position 389,004 of record JARHVA010005060.1, read on the forward strand.
TTAATATTGGAGTTTTGGAAGATAATTCTTCATCAAATCAGTGACAACACCAATGTCCAAAATGGGTATAAAGAACCATCAGGGACTCACACCTAAACTTTATTCAAGATATATTATTAGGAGTTTAAATAAGAAGATAAGTGAGAAATGAGGTTGATATCGCATTGATGAGTTCAGTAATTGACAACACCAAACCAGAGATATTTTGAGAGGCATTATGTCAACCTTAGTGGATGAAGGACATGGGTTTCGATTATGATTCCTTAATCAAAAATAGAATGTCGGAACTTTTTGATCCACTCATAGGAAATAAAATCATTGGATGCAAGTGGATTTTCAAAATAAAATACAAGGAAAATGGATCTATCAAAAAAATACAAAGCGTGACTTATTGCAAATTGGTATGATTAGTAAGAATGAATTGGTTATGAGGATACATTTGCACCCACTATGAAGATGAAAACCATTAGAGTTTTTTGTGCACTAGTAGCACAAAAGGGATGGAAACTTTAGCAGATGGACATCAAAAGTGCTTTCCTGAATGGTGATCTCAAGGAAAAAGTGTACATGACCCAGACAGAAGGATTTATTGATGAATAACATCCATAAAAAGTATGTCATCTGATCAAATCACTTTATGGATGTAATCAGGCACCAAGGGCATTGTACATTACAATAGATGATCATCTATTGTATCATGGATTCACTTATAGCTCCTTAGATTCAAATTTGTATATCAAGAAGGTAGGAACAAATATTGTCATTATTTTTTTGTATGTGGATGATATTTTGAACATATGAAGCTCAAATGGTCTTATCTAAGAAGTTAATAATGACTTGAATAAATCCTTCGACATAATAGACTTGGGGCTCCTTCATTCTATCTTATCTTGGAGATATGGAAAAAGAAGATTCAAATTTTTGTCTCACAAATGAAATATTCTAAGAAATTACATGAGAAATACGGGATGACATATTGTAAACAATTGTTAAATCTAATGGAAAAAAGTTTGAAACTATACCAATTTCAAGATTCACCTCAATTAGATGGAACTCGCTATAGGAAACTTGTTGGGAGTCTCATTTACTCTACATATACCAGACTAGATATATGCTTTACTATCATTTATATTTCAAGATTCATGTAATAGACAAAGAAATGTTAATGGTTTTATCAAATGAATTTTTGAGATATGTTTGAGGTACATGAGATTATGATCTGGAATACAAAATGAACTCACATTTCTTCTTACATGGTTATATAGATTCAGGCTATGCAAGATCTATTGATGATAGGAAATTAACTATAGGATATGTTTTACATCTTAGATACAGACTAATTTTGTGGATTTGTAAGAATCAATCTATAGTTATTCTCTCATCCATAAATCTCAAATATCATGTCGCATGAGGAACTATATGAGAAATAATTTGGCTACATCACATTTATCTAACATGGAAATTCATGAAGATCAACCACCAATCCTTTTCTGTGACAATCAAGGTGTGTTGAAACTTATTAATAATCTAGTTTTCATGAAATAACCAAGCACATTGAGGTCTAATTTCATTACATTTGATAACATGTCTTTAACCACCACATTCAGCTCTAGTACTACCACATCGATTTATAGATAGTAGATAACTCACCAAGTCACTTGGCAAGGTGAAATTTAATATATTTTGGGGGTACATTTGTAAAAAAAATGTAGTAAATGTGGGGATATTAGTGTAATTTTATCTATTATATTATTTTAATACAAACCACTTATTTAATGTCATTGAGTAGTTATGGTTGAGGATAGTTATGTCCTAACTATTTTTTGCATTGTATATATACACTTGTTTATTAATGAATAATAATCTACAAAAATGACATTGAAAACCAAAGAAACCACTAATTTTATACTAAATTAATAGACATTACTCACTTATAATGACGTGTTTTCATTAAATTATTTCCCAACTCTACTGATATATAAATTAGCTAGGCCAATGTTACCAACCTAACTAACCAGTTTAGAAAATTAACTATCTACATAACTAACTTTATTTCCAAAACCAAAACCTAAGAAAGGTACCAAACATTTAATATTTTCTTACCACCAATTGACTCATATACATAAGGAGTGAGCATTGAGCTATGAGCTCATTTAATTCACATATTTCAAATATCTATGGTAGATCATCGATGGCCATTATCATTCAATACCTGATTTACATTGAACCCTATATATAAATCATTGTTTATAATTTATCCCTACCACCTTTTTATTATATTCTCTATCTAACATAATGTGCCACCTTATACTTAATGCATCAAAAGGACCTTTGCATTAGTCAAAAAAAATGCTATAACCTAAGTCGCATTAACCTTAGAGTTTAGTATTTCTCAATACAAATATTAAACCTAGATAACACATCATTAGGTCTCATTCATATCTAATAAGTCTCAAAATTTAAAAATAACATGAAAAATCATGCATGATAATATGTTTTATAGATTCTGAATATGATCTTGGAGAAAATAAGGACTATATAAAATATGTTACTGAACTATTCATACATGCCTCACCTTTGAAACTCAACTGTTCATGAAACCATATTTCATGTTTTATCAAACAAATAATAAACTATATTTACCTTATCACCAATTTAGCATTTCAAACCAAACTTGAATGAGATAATACTATTTGAAAATGAAACATATCAACATCTACACAAATGTCACTATTCACAACACAGTGAAATTTGAAAACAACTACCAACTGTATAAAAACTACAAATTAGATCATGTGGATACTAAAGACATTATTTACTTAATGAGACATTTATGTGATAAAAATTACTTAATCAACATCAAGAATAATAAATATTCAAGGTAACACTAATTAATGAGTGTGCATGCATAAAAAGGATGAATATTTAAACAAAATACAAATGAGTTGGCCCTCACAATAGTTTTAAATTTTATGAGTAAAGTTATCAATTGGAATAAATAAAACATGTTAATACTTTTATAAAAATTAGGGGATGATAAAATAATCATAACACTGATGACCTTGCTAACTATTTTCACTAGTTAAATTGGGTTGCATACATAAGTTTTATAATTCAAAAATGAAAATTACTTGAGATTACAATCTAGGCTTTAATAATTTCTCAAGAATATATGCACGAACCCATTTTTAAAATGAGAGAATATGTTCAGGGATGAATTGTTCGGCTAGCATGACAAGAAGAGAAAATTAAGGCTATGTAAATAACTAATGAAATAACATAGAATACATATTATAAACATTCAATAATGCTTTCAAAACATTCTAAATATTCAATTCTTATTTAGTCATAAAATAAAAAAATTATAATAATCATATGATAATATCTTGAATGATTGAAAACTTACAGGGATATGATTGTTCTCGTAGTACTCTTCCCTCAGAATGTTGAACAATCCTATCTTTGAACAGGTGTCAATCTCAACCAAAGAATAAAATGAAAAACAAAAAAACAAATGAAAAGCAAAGGACAACAAAAACCAATATAAAAGGAAGCTAATTATGAAATAACTTTAAATGATGTCCCTTGAATAATTAACATAACAAATTTCCATCAAGTTCTTACAAATGAAAGGAGTTCTTTTTTAAAACAAAAATAATTTTATAAGGGCCAAGCCAAAGAGAATAAAACTTGTGATTCTTAGGTCTAGATCCTCAGATGATTTATCCCAATCTATAAAAGTATCACTAACTTTAGAACATTTACTAGAGACTTTCTTATAAAAGAGCTTCTTCAATTTTTCTTTGGCTTTCCCTAATTTATGTGAAGTAGTGGTTTTGGTTTCATCTAAAGATAACAAGTCATTTAATATTTGTTCTATTGTATTAGTATCTTCTAACAAGTATTGAAGTTCAATTATTGCATAAGAAATTTGGAGTTCAATTGGAAATGTGGCTTCAAAATTATAGGCTAACATAAATGGTGAATAGCCTGTAATAGCTTTCGCTATTGTCCAATCAACCTATAATGCTTCAAAAGTATTTGAGTGCCAATTTTATTTGTTCTCACAAACAAAAAGTTTCATGGTACAAATCAAATTTTTATTAGTATATTCAACTTATACATTCCCTTGAGAATAATATTTGAAGGAATGACTATAAATAATAGAATAACATCCCAAAAATTCTAAATAATCATTTGAAATAAACATTGGACCATTATTAGAAATAATATTGTAAGGACCAACAAATCTATAAAATATTTTATTTTCAAAAAAGAAAATCACTTTAGTTGTAACTAATCTTTTTAAAGCTTTGGCTTGCAACCATTTTGTAAAAAAACCCATAGAAGTTAAATTATACTTGTGACCAACTAAAGATGGAGGATCAATATCAGAAATAAAATCAATTCCCCATTTAATTACAAAGCATTTATTCTTCAATTATTTATATTGATCAACTTGGTATGAGCATTATTGTATAGGGTAAAAGCAAAAAAACATATGGAAGGTGATAAATATTTTTTTACACCCATGCACAAACCCCTATCAAGATGCCATGATTAAATTTGACATTAGACAATGTAATTATCATTTGTTAGAATCTCACTGGATCTATTGACTTGATGACAACTTCATTACATCTTTGATGTTGTTTAGATAAATAATGTGGACTGTGGGTGAGTGAATTAAATAATTAACCTTAATACTTAATTAATAATAATTGACTCAACTATGAGAGTTATTTTAAGTAAATCAAGACACTTAATCAATAATCTATTATTTGTCTACCAAGAAGAGATGGAAAGGCAAATTTAAAATTTAATCCCTTGTATTCCACTCACCCAATAGTTCTCTATAATGGTTTTCTAGTTCTTTGGATTTAGTGTTGGATTCTGAATTACATGATAGTGAGCTACCTTTTGATTAGGAGGAATTTGAAGCTATTAGAGAGATTTTATCAAATACATCAGAAGACAAGATATTTTAGGTCCAAATCTTCCTATGATGGCATGTCTAGGCTCCAAAGATATTTCTTCTATTCAATGAAGTATAATCCTCTATTTGTAATCAGTCTTGTGAGAGATAGATGCACTGAGCATATCTCCTAGCTAGATGTTTTCATGTAGTCAATGGACAAGTGTCAAAAATCCATTGGGGTTTCTACTTCCAAATATTTCATAGACATTATTTTAGGATATTCTCTTTTTGTGCATGTTATTGGTTGTCTATTTTGTCTTGTTTATTCCCTTGTTGCTCTAAGTCTACTTTTGCCTAGGTGGAAATATAATAGGGGTTGGTTCATTTCCTACCTAGAAACCATCATTACCCATTGAATTTGTGAACATGTTTTACTTGGGTACTCTTCAAACTAAGGTGATGGATGGCACTACCAGATTTGGTGGAGTTGTGTTGGGTACCAGTTTTGCTCCTCGACACTATATTCATGGTTTCCTAGACTCCCCTTTAATATTGAATAATCTTGTGACAACAAAATGGAAAAATTTGTGTATCTTTATAGGCTATAAAAATACTTCTAACCCATTTCATGAGTGTAGATACATCTTCAAGTCATGGATCTCTTCTGCTTCTTTCATTCCTCCTCCCTCTCTTATAGACAATTCTCTACTCCAGGACAATTCTTCCTCATATTTTATCATGATGGGGGATTTTCATGAAGTGTTCTCAAAGGATATACCTGATCTATTTCCCTTTGAGTCTTTCATTCAAAATATGGAGGTTGAGGTTGGCTATAAATCTTTGTCTGGGAAGTGTGTGGAAACTTTCTTTTCAGCTTCTATGATTTTTTCCTATGATTCAAAGGCTTGGAGTGACATTGTTAGTCCATCTTTTATGCTTCTTAGCTCAGGTTTTTACATGGTGGTATTTCAGAGCCCCTTAGGTAGAGATTTCATTTGGCATATAGGACCTTGGTTTTTCAAAATATTTGGGTTTTATTTTTTCCCCTGTTCCTATTTTTTTAACCCATCCAAGGAACTAATATTCATTGTTCCTATGTGGATAAGATTTTATAATCTGCTACCAGCCCTTAAAAATTATAAATACATCAATATCTTGGTGAATAGAGTGAGATCCTTTGTGAAAGTTGATTTTTATTGGGACCTCAGATTTACCCCAACCTATGTCATCAAGGATATATCAAAATCTCTCTTCCATTTAGTGAATCTATTTTCCTCTCACAGCTTGTGGATGTAGTTTCTCAACTATGAAGGTCTCCCTTTTTGTTGCTTCCATTGTAATCTTACTAGGCATTAAATTGTTGGGTGTCCTTCTAGGCTTCATGGGATCTCACCTTCTCGCACTTATTAAATTTGGAAAAAGAAAGATGTGACTCTGAACCAGGACTTCTTATATCATAATCATGAAAGGTTATATCATCCTCCTTCCTCATTTTTGGTTTTTCAACCTCAGGTGGGTCTTTTGGATGATGATCCCAAGGATGCTTCTTCCCTTGTTATTTCTCTAACTCTCCTCAAATACTTGAGGAAATTTCTTCCCCTCATGGGACTATTTTTTTTAAATTTCTACTAATGTGGGAGATAATTCCAAGATTAAAGGTCATAGGTTTGAGGCAGAGTTGTTAAGAGTGGAAGTCAAGAATTCAGTGTGTGATGGTGTGTAATGGATAGTCGACAATCCTTTTTCTCATTGAGGAAGAAGGATGGATGTAACACATGGATAATTCTTTAGGGTATCTTATGGGCTTGTTCTCCATTGGAGCTATATTATTTGTTAGATTATGATTTTATTTCTTTGTTATATATGTTGGTTGTTAACTAGTAGATTGTGTTTAATGGATTAAATCCTTAGTTTTTATGCTTGTATTAGTCTTCTTTACTACTTTTTTTGGGCTTGATCATTATTTTATTGTTGTTGGGTTGACGATTAATAGATGTGTCTGTGCCTTTTTTTTGTATTGGAGGGGTTTATATTTCTGTTGGCTTGTTGGCAAAGCTTGTTTATGTTTGTAAAAGGGTTGGGTCCCTTTTTTAAAAAAAACTCTACCAATAATAAGAATAAAACAATACAACCTCTAATTATTCTATCGATAATAACAAATTTTAAATCTATAATTATGATATTTCTCTACCACAATAACTTATTTAATTATCCTATTAGAAACTAACTGCTACAAAGATTCTGATCAGAAAAGGATTGGAATTGTTTTATATCTAGAACTTATAAATGTATTATGGGGGCATTAATTATTGTGTTGATAATATTTAATTAAAAGTTTAATATATTTTTCTTGACGTATTTAAGTGGATAGAAAATGACCATTTAAATTGATTTAAATTATATAAAAAATGATCCAATATTTATGTATTAATATTTGAGAGTTATGAATTTTACACATCATAATATATTATATATTATGATAACTATTAAATATTATATAATTATATTATATCTCTTATTAAATACAAAGCAAGTTAACTAGAAATCAAAATGTCTTTTTTTAAGCTTAATATTATTCAATTACTTTTTTAGATTACTTAAGTTAGAATATTTTGTTTTAAAATATAATTACATAATTTATGTGTGATAAATGATGATATGATATGAGAAATACTATCGTGTACCATGCATGCATCAATTGACTATACAAGTACTATAAATTTTGGTAGATAATACACCATGCACGCCACAAGTATATCTTTCAAAAATATTTTAAAAGTGCTCAACGACCATGCTTATTAAATGATTATTCGTATACCAATCTTTTCCATTGATCTGATTTGTAATGTTTGGTTTATTAGATTACATTGAATTTTGAGTGTGAGGAGTGTTTGGGGATTTTCTTAGTTGTTCATTTCCATTGCAAGGAAATAAAAACGTAGATAGGATGACAAGAGAAAAGAGGCCTTCTAAGAGTAAACATTATGATATGTTAATAACATTTGGTTGACATAATATATCGTATAGAATATAGTTTGGGTAGCCATACATGTTATACATTATTTAAACTGAATCACTAAAACTATATTTAAAGTATTTTTTCATTTGCATGCTTGTACCAAGAGTAAGTTAGGTGAAGAAACTTCTAGATTTGCATATTATGATTTCACATACATACATAGGCGGGAGAACTACATTTGATTTTGATCTCTCTTTAGTACATTAAAAATGTAGTGCAACAATTAATCTTTCAATAAAGATAAATCAATATCAATTCAGTTCAATCTTATTCACCCAATTTTCCCCCATTTGATATTGAAAGTGTTTGTGCATAAAATTATGATTTGATATTTCATGTGCATTCGTACATAAAAAATATATTACAAATGTTTCAAAAGATATTATTGAAGTATCTGCACCTCTCGATCAAAACTTAATGTTTCATTATTAAAGAATATAATCAATCAATGAAAATATAATCGACTATTATACATGTCCAAAACATAATCAATCTACACAAATAAGAAAAATATATCAAATAAAATAAATTTATATTTATCTTTTTGAATATTTACATGTACTTGTTAAATTTATTTATCACAAAACATATTTATAATTCAAAATTTAAATTATATTCTATTAATTCTATCTAATTAAAAAATTAATATCACATTAATCTAATTTTAGATAAAATTTATTGATGGACTTATATTTCATTTGAACATTGTCAACCCTTAAGTTTCCCTAAACATTCCAACCTTCTTTTATTATAATTTCAGATCTATTCTTTGATTTCCTTTTCTTCTTAGTGCAAATCAGAGTTTTTTTTACTTTCTACCCTAAGATTTAACCCTCATCTTACTATTAAGGTTTCCCCTTTTGACTTGTGGCTTATCCTACCTTGTTTAGTGCAATTGATTAAGGGTGTACCTTTTATTTTAAATTAATTTCCGAGTTTAATTAAAAACATTTTTCAGATTTTACTACTTAAGGTATTGCAATTGTTGATTCTGCTTTGTGCACATCTTAATCTTAAGCTTTGTGACAATATCAAATCTCTGGGCTTTCTAGTGAAGCGCTATACTGCAACACGGCAGAAAATAGCACAGGGTTAAAAAAAAAACATATGGTGATATTTCACATCAAAATAAATTGTTTCCTTTGAAAATTTAATTATGAGTCATTTACAGGTGGAAATTTACAAGATATATGCAACCCTCTGCATAAAACGAGGGGAAAAATTCATGAGTCGTCGCAAACAGTGGCCCTGCAGATGGGGCAATTGTTTTCACACAACAGCCAACGATCCACGCATCCCCTGTGGAAATAATGTTTGCAGTTGGGAAGAATACGGACGCTCTCTTCATCTCCCATTCTTCCCAGACAAATGCAACAACTTTCTGTATTCTATGTTTCCTTTAAACTCGTATACTTCACTTTCGGCAGCCCTTTGATCTTCCACCGCCGCAAACAATATCAAGTTAAGCGGAGAAAAAAAACATGAGCTGGCGGGTGGGTTAATAAAGAGACTCCCAGAAGCAGTCCAAGCATTCCATTTGTAAATTATATAGATACAAATAGAAATTGAAATGTATTTGGCTCCTCTGTCAGCCCTACCACACCATCTGAAGGCATGAAGTTCCTGCCACCATATCCAAAACAAGAAGCAGCATCCACATCATATATCAAACACCCATGCACAACGCGTATATTACTGTCACTCTCTTTAAATCGCCAAATGAACGCACAGCTCTGAACAGAGATAGCCCACAACTCTTTAGAGAATCCCGCACCTTTGGAGTAAAATTTGAAGGCTCTGCCATATCGCACCCTCCTCTGGATATCGCCATTCTTATTCTGCCTCTTCATCTGTAATTGTAGAAGGTATTTCCAAACAAGTTGAATTAGTGGTTAATTCTGAACAAATGTTATTAATAGAACTAAAAATGCGTATACAGCTGGACAAAGCCTTCTAAAAGTACGGATGTTCTTGCCGTTGGCAGCAAAATCGTGATGGTTCAACACTTGTATTATGTAATGAAATTTATCTATATTGAAAATTCTATCATGATGACACATCTCTCCCATTTCCACGTTGGTAGAAGCTTCTGCGGAAGAATCATTTCTATTGGAGAGCATTGAAGCCGGTAGTAACGCGGTGCGAAGAGAAAGTGCCGATTAAAACCATGGGCCACCCGTAAATGTTTAATTTGACGGAGTTATGAACGTTATTATCTTTCTAACCGTAAAACTACGGTTATTTTAGGGGGTTCTATCTCAGCGTTTTGATGGGCAATGATGAATGGATGGCCGTATTAACTCAAGGGCTGGGTCGACCGTCAATTTCTCTTCTCTCACGTTAAAAGCAAGACCGTCTTTTTCTGAGCAGTTGATGTTGTTGAATATGAATGTTAGATATGTATATTTTGATTTGAAAATAAAGGACAATCGCAATGTGTCATATCTTTGATATGAAGTTTTTGTGTTATGCATAATATGACGAGGGTCTCATATTAAGCTATATTTTTGATACAAGAAAATGGCATGTATTCACTTTCAAGAATATAAAATATGATATTTTAGTCATATTTGTTATACATGGCGATCTATCAAAGAATATTGGTCAAGGATTATTAGATATATTATATGTTTTAAAATTATTAGGGAAAGTTTTAATAATTGAGGATGGATCAAATAATGGAGTTGTTGCTAGTTGATTTATCATAATTTGATTTTTTACTAATTTTTTAGATATAGTATATGATGTAGAAGGAATTGTGTTTAGTGTATCGTATTGGCTATTAGTGTCATCACTTTTATTAAAGTATAAACGTATGTGGTGTGAGGAAACTTATTATTATGATAGAAGGAAGGGAGATTCTTATATGTCCCCGAATACTCTGGCAATGACTCATTGTTTGAGAACTTATTCAATATCCATATTTAAGGACAAGCATTTTCACCAATCAAATGAAGGTTTACTAATTTTAAATCAATTTTATAAGTAGGTATACACATACATTATATTTTGGCCCATACAAAACATGGTTTATTATAAGTAGCTTATTTGTGCCTTATAGATTTTGTTGAAAAACCCAAGTCTTACTGATTTGTATTATGAGCAGGAGAAAAAGATTGGGATACACCTTGTTCATTTTTGCCTATCCTTGTCCTTTAAATTCATGTTTAAGAAAATATCGATAGCTGAAATTGGAATTATAATATTTTTGTGTAGGAATGTTCGTTTGTTGGGCCATCACACAATGTTTGAAGTGAACAGTATCCATTGGACGTGTATAGATAAATTCCTTTTGGATGATTTTAGACATGCATGCAAATTAGATGCGATTTCATATAATTCATGTATCCAAGGTCATCTAAAATTATGTTATAATCCAAGCCAATTTTCATAACTTGACATAAAGTAGGCAATGTGCGGGGTCCCACAGTAATGTGCAGTGTTATTTCGATCAATACCTATCATGCGATATTGATGAATCCCTTAATGTTCATACTTGATAAATTTAGTTCTTTAGCCCTAATGCCAAGGAAAGGAAATAGACGTTACAAATGTTGACTCTGGACCCATTGTCCACAAGTACTCTTTTAACCATTTTATTACAATCGCACACCTATATATATATATATATATATATATATATATATATATATATATATATATATATATATATATATATATTGTTAAACAAAAATTTATAAAATGTTGGGGTGGGTGGAATGGCGAGGGCGACAAGGGTAAATCCTCTTTTTTAAAATATACATTATTTTCAATCGATTTAATGCAGTTTAACACAGAGGCCACATATGGTGGCTATGCATTGATTGGTAATATGGTCATACCTAATTCATCCAAAAAGACATCTTTATAATAAGAATAATGATGTAGTGAATATAAAAGGGAAGTTTTATAAATGGCCTCATTTGGGTGGTTTTGAGTGTAAGGTGTAGAAAATTTTTGTTTCATGCACTCCTTTTTGCATCCAGTAGTAATAGGAAGGAGCTCATTGTAAACACTATAAAAATAAGTGCTACGTGAGGATGTATCTACTTTAAAGTGATCAAGTTTTGAACCCCTTATGTTTTTATTGAGCTAACAATGTGCATAACATAACAAGTAATTACTACCATTATGTATTGGATAATGAAGTAACTAATGGATGTATCTATATTAAACATGATTTTTTTTTTTTAAAATCTTATTTTTAAATTTTGAAATTTTTTAAAATTAGAATTCAAGAAAATAGTAGATCAAGAAACCCTAGGTCAAACTAGAGTTTTAAGACTAAAGATAGGGTTCACCAAATGTTTAACTCTAAATTTGAAAAGGGGTGGATACAGTTAATAATGTATAAATAGTTCAAGGAGATGGGTGATAAACTAATAAATAATAGGCTAATTAATTAAAAATCTCAAATAAATGATATTCTAAATTTATAAAACTTAGATTTGTTAAAAATAGTAAAGTACATCTATTGAAAAATATTACAATAAATAAGAAACAATGGTACTTAGTTTAATGTGTGCAGATAGATCTAGACTGAAAAAAGTTATAAAGAATGTAGGATTAGTATTATGTATCTGCCATCAGATTTTATAAATTATACTTTTGTAGCTATAGATACTATCATCAAACTTGGACATTATTTTTGATGCTAGTGTCTAACTATGATGCAAATGTCTAATATGGAATAATGACTATATCTAGATGCAACCAAATTCTCTATTTTGTGTTTTATATCACCTTTTTTTTTATGTATTCAAATCTAGGATACATATTTTCACTCTTCATTCATTTATCAAAACCTTAATACTTCATCCTTCTTTACCTTTGAAATGAATTTGCTGAAAAATAGGTTAGTGGGCTCAAGGTGTTAAGCTATCCCAAAGAACCCTCTGTTAATGGGCATTGACTAATATCTAATACTCCAAAGAGGGCCACAGACTTATGTATTTCTCCCCTATGTGTGGGAAAGTATGTGCACAATGATGAACTATACTATATAAAGATGTATGTAGTGATCTAACTTGTAATTTGAAAAAATATCACCCATAGGTTGTTCTTTGAATACTTCAAACTTATAATATGACTTATCATATGCTTGATATGAAATTAAGGACACATATGGAATAATAGAGTGCTTTTGTAGTTGATTGATTTAGCTTTAATAGTGTTTGCTTGGTATTTTCTAGATGATGAATGAGAAGGCTTAGACTTGTATTAGAAACACACCTTTTGAAAATATTTCATGGTAGGATTTAATAATAAAAATTGGCCTACACAAAGGTTTCAAATAATTTGAAATTGGGATGAATTTTGACAATTATATATGAGATAAGGATTTTGACACTACCATCGGTAATAGTGTCCCTCTATGATTGGTAGTGTTAGAGGGCTAAAAAATAGGTATGGATCTAAAAATGATAGTGAAAGATGTTTTTCATGTGTTTTAAATTCTTTTTACAATACAAGAGACCTAGGTCGACATAATGATGTGGATTGGACTAGGTGAAGTGTATAAATTTGGTGGACAAGAGGGGGCCTGCATGTGGACATGTTTTTCCCAAAAGTTGTGAAACTTCAACTTATGTAGATTATTTGAAATGGCTACACTCAATATTGAACATGGTATAACAATGTGAATTGTATACTTTCAATTCTAGTTTCCAAAGCACTATTTTTTTAATGCTTAAGTATAAGTAGGTCAAACATATTGAATTAAAAGAGGAACTCCTATTTTTTTTTGTAAAATATAGTAAATAGTTGGTCACGTGGCCATTTATTTTTTTAGCATAGTTTAATATTATTTAAAATATTTTGGTGAAAATTTAGATAAGGTCATCTAGTTTTTGACCTCCTTTTTTTTAATTCAATGAATATATGTTTTTTTTTACTAGTTTTAGAAGTAAATATATTTTAAAAATTGACAGAAAAGGATAGCCAATTGTACTGATCCCCTAATTACCTCTAAAAATGATTTTTTTAATACATGTAGAATTAAGCCTAGTTTGTGATCAAATAATTTTTACTTTTGCATTTGGATCAATGAACTAAAAATACATAAACATATATAGGCATGTCTATTTACGGCATGTAGTGGACTAAAAAAGTCATAGTTAGAAATCAACATATATGGAAACCTTTAAATAGTCTAAAAATTAAAAAAAATCATATATTTGGAAAGAGGAGAGTGTTCTAGTAGTCATATTGATAATTTTGTGAATTATCCTTTAAAAATTCATGGTGTTTTCTATAATTAAAGTTGAATTTTCTATTAGAATAATTAATTAATCTTCGTTGTATTATAATAAATGTCTCAAGTTGTTATTAACCTTTGGTTGACATAGGTTAGTTATTTAGGGTATTCCCTAGGTGTGATTAGTTGTAATATCCTACAGATTAAAAGATCTAATTTATTTTATTATTATATAAATAAGCACCTCTTGTAGTGCTTTTAATTAATTCAGTTAATGCAATTTATTCTGGATTTCATTTGGTATCAGAGCAAGAAATTCTTGAAGATTTTTTTCGAAGCATTAGAGAATTAATGGAGATCAAGAGTAAGATTTGTGTAATCATTGGATGCATCACGCTACTCCAATTTTCACCGTCCTAAGCTGAAATGTTGTTAGAATTATTGCCAATTTTGTAGAAGGAGAATAGTTATCAAAACAAGCAATTTTTTTTATTTTGATAAATTTTATCCATATTTATATTAAATTTTGGGCTAAATTACAGATCTGAGATCATATTTGAGATCTTTCAATTTTATTTTATTATTTCTACTCAAGATCCAATTCTGAATTGGTGGAAGAAAAGATCTAGAAGAATAGATCTAAGTTTTTTAGATGATTGTATATATCATTGTGATGATTATTTATTAGTTTTGAAAAAATATAGAATCTCTGGAAATGATCTTGTAATTTTTTTGAATTCTACTTAGAAAAATACTAATTAAAAAAAAATCAAAATTTTTGGAGCTTATGGTGATTTTCTATGATTTTTTTAAGTTTCTATTTTGTAGAACAAGTGAAGAAGAGTAGAAAAAATGGTAGTTTTTTGAATTTTTTTGTAGAATCTTGGATCAAATCCTATATTTTTAGATTCCTCTCATTGATAGATTTCTAAAAAGTATTTGTTTCTTTTATTAAAATAGAGCACTGAGGCACCTGTGGTGAAAGTTTGAAGGTAGAGTGCAATTTGGAAGTTTTCATTTGGTGTGAGGTCAATTTTTTGGGTGGAGCACCACCCAAATCTGCCACTTCTAGAATCAACACCACCATCACACCACTAGGATATTTTATCCTCTATTCACATCATATGACCACCTGTTGGGCATTTTTTTAGCCCCTGAGGGCTTGTCCTTCACCACTATGAGCGAAATTAAAAGATCTTTTCTTTCAAGGTTCATAAGTTTTGATCTGTGAAGCCTGAGAAGGTGATTTTTTTTCACCTTGGATATTTTTTTTAGATATATTAAATGGTAAGGCTATTTTTTACATTTTGATCACCCATATTTCTAGAATTTTCAGTTTTTTGTGAGTTTAGCTGACTAGTTCATGTAATTTAGACCTTTAAGAGGCCATAACTTTTGACTGGTAACTCCAATTTGTATGATGTCTTTTTTAAAAGTGCATATTTTTATATTATATATCTATTGGATTCATTAAATTTTAAAAAATCAAAATAAAAAATTATAACCTCATTTGCTCTTCAGATGCATTTTCCGTTGAAACCAGCGTCCAATTTTTCATTATTTGTTTGGACATATTTCTGGTAGAGTCCAACATCTATTGTGTGATAGTGCATAGTTTCTCATCTTTTTGTATGTGTTTTTACCATTTTCCTTACATTTTTCAAACACACATTTCATTTTTACACTTAAACACACTTATATTTATTTGTCATACACAAATTGCAAAATATTTGGTTCAAGACCATGTTTTGTGCTCCCTAACACACAATTGCATCATGGTGATAATTATGTATCATGAATAAAAAAAAGTATAAACACATCTAGATACTGAAGATATCTAGTTAGTAGTTGAAGGCACATGTGTCAAACATGCAACAGATGTTGATCAACAACAAAAATATGACAAGTCTAATAAGAAAGCTAAGTTGATAATAATGTTTGGTGTTTCAGATGAGTTAAAACCTCACATCCATAGTGTTACAACTATAAAAGATGCATGGGATAAGCTTAAACTTATTTATGAAGCTAAGAATCAAAACCAAATCTTGCATCTTCAGAGTCAATTGCACACTCTTAAGCTCAAATCAGATTAAAAAGTAGAAGAATTCCTTAGAAGAGATACAACTTTGTGTCCTTTGATTCAATATTTTGGCAAAACAATGATAGATAACTCTTTGGTCCCTATAGTCCTTAGAGCACTACCCCCCACATATAGGATCTTTGTGACCACATTGATTGTCACAAGAGAAAAACCAACTATTGAGGTGTTGGTAAATTTATTGAAACAAGAAGAAGCTATTCATAATTCAGAGAAAGTAAATGATGAGCATGTACTTGCATCAAATCAGAAGGGGAAGAAACCCATGAAGTGTTAAAATCAATCTATAAAGCAGAATAATCAACACAACCAACAAGGGAATAATTCACATTCTCTTAAAGCATGTCAATTTTTTGGAAAATAAAGACATGACTTGAAACATTGTTGGTACAACACTTTTTAACAGGGGTCATCAAGCAAGAAGTCATCTTTCAAAAAGTCACCACAAATTGAAAATAAGCAACCACAACAATAAATAGGTGGGAAAAAAAATTTCAAGCCTAAACAACATGGCAGTGTTGCTGAAGACAATAATTCTTCAAATGAGGAATACAGTTCATGTAATAAAAAACATGAGTCTACCAATCATCCAAGTGTAGTTTGGTAAGTTGATTCAGGAGCAACTAGACACATGATAGGTACAAAAGACTAGTTTTCTACTTTGATAAAATTAGAGTCAAAGGGAAATGTATCACTTGGAGATGATACCTCATATACATTACAAGGTAGTGGTGACATCAAACTTCAACTTAGAAACAAAAATTGCAACATTTCAAATGTTTTATATGTTTCAAGTCTTACAAAAATAATTTTATCTATTAATTAACTATTTCATCTTTCAAAATTATATAAAAATCTCAAAATAACTTTTTATTTCCTCTCAACCTTGTATAGGCCTGTGAAAGTTGAGACTAAGGTTTCAAAAAGTAAAGTCCAAGATCTTTTATTTGAACCAAAAATAATAATGAAAGTTAGTAATCATGGTTTTTTAGTGTTATATATAGTATGAATGAGTTTTTAGGTTAGTAACTGACCATATCGTACAAATTCCAACCATGTATGTTTGACTAGGCCTAAGAAAGACCTAATTAGAAGATGTGTGTGTAGAGTTAGGCACGTTACCTTAGGAATTGAGACGTAAAACCATGTATGAAGTAATACATTGATAATGGGTACTTAAAATTGGTTTTATTTTATTTATATCCTCTATATATTTTCTTGACCTAAGATGTTTGTGTAAAAATAGGGCTACTAGAAGAGGAGGTTGTTTCTACAAGTTTTTCGCTTTTTCACATTCAAAAGGAATAAGAAACTAAGATGAAGGGCTAGGGTTTGTACATACCCAGATCAAGTTTGTGCACCGTTATCCAGACATTGTAGGGACTCCTCTTTGGCTGTGGAGGACGACACCTATAGAGAGAAAGACTTAAACAAAGAGATTGTTAGATGGATGTAAGGTGGATTGCCAAGCAAAAGCTCAGTCCAAGAAGTGTAAAGACTTCCTTGTGGGATGATAGTCCACTAGTTGATAAAAAGTATGTTGCTAGAAAGAGAAATGATGAAAGACTGAACAAAAGAAATAGAGATAAAGCGTACCTGTATTCTACTATCGGTCTATCACAGTCGCCGACGTCGGTTAGTCTGCCAACGTCAATTTTTTTAAGGTCACCGACGTCGGTTAGTCTGTCAACGTCAGTAGAGGAAATGGGCCTAGAGGCCCGCATCGGTTAGGGCAATGGCCTTGAACAGGTTCTGGATGGGTCTCTGATCGAATGAATGGTCTATGGTAGTCTGGGAGTTTGATGGTTTGTGCAGGGTTTTGCAGGGTAGAGAGTAAGGTCTGAGGAAGGAGTCAGGTAGGGGATAGGGTGTCAAAAAGAGTGAGAGTATGAAGAAGGCTTCTCAGCCTTCTCAGGAAGAGAGTCAGGTCTGGTCTGGTTGATAGCTGGGTCTGGTTAGAAGCAATAAAATAGAAAACTGATTACAAATACATTCTAAGCTACTAAAATGACATAAAAGAAGAATACTTAGCTCCTTAGCAGAGAACCAGAAGTGTAGAAGCCCTGTTGCTAATGTAGAAGACTCCATGCAAAGAGGTAGAGTGACTGATGCAGAGTCCCTGTGGCCTGTGATGCTTGATATGCGTCTGGGAGAGAGAGAGAGAAGTTGGATTCAAAGGAAGAGATTTAGCATTCGGGTCTGTGATTAATTGATCTAGTGCTGTGATTTTAGCATCCCAGGGGGAAGAGAATTTGCTTTCAAGTTTTTTTAAGCGATCGATGTCGTCGGCTAGAAAATGGGAAAAAGGGCTAAAATTAGCCTTTTGCCCATTCTTCCAACTACCAGGTCTAATTGTCATTGGAAAACGGTCGAAGGTGGATTAAATAAGTGCAAGAGGGTTGAAATAGGTCATAAATTGGTCATAGGGTGATGGGAGGCATCCAAGGAGAGGTATCCAAGGTGGTGTGAGGTGTCACGGGTGAGGTGTCAAGGGGGGTGTTATTAATTCAAAATAATTTATTATTTTAAATTAATAAGTGTGTGGGTTAGGAATGTGTAGAAGTGGACCAAGGGGACCAAGGAGGGAGTTGACCAAGGAGTAGACACAATTTTGGTGTCTACATTTTCCCCTTTTTGTCTTGTTGGTTGTTCTTGATGAACTGCAAGACAAAAACAGGAGTAAGATACCCTCAGGTATGGGATGAGGTGTTCCCCCTCAAAGCAGGAGTTGAGGGAAGGGAACCTGGAATCGAGTGCTAATTTGATAGATAGTGGATGGATATGGTGAAGTTTGAGTGTGAACACTGCAATAGTTGAGATTGCGCACATACCACTTCACGTGATGGTCAGGTCAAATTGTCGCAAGTCAAAAGTCAAGGAGTGCCAAAATTGAAATAACCAAGCCCTAGCATTTAGTCATAGCTGATTGGGTCATTCGATCTAAGTTGTAGCTCTAATTGGTTGTCATGTTCCAAGTATCCTGGGCTCAAGAAGTGCTCTTGGAAAACAGGAAAATGTCACAAGTAGTGGGGATCAACTTGCTCGTGATCCAATAATTGTGAGGGTCGTAATGTGGGTTGCAGATAATTTTATTAACCATTCGTGAGGTAGCATGCATGCAATCAAAACAACTAAGGCAAAGTTGTCTCAAAAATGGTCGTGGTCGGAAGAGATAGTCGCGATCTCCAAGGTCGTTGGTCGAGTCAGGGTGAGATGGTTGGTTTGATGTGGTCAAAGAGATGTATGCGATCACCAATGTGCCCCATGAGAAGTCAAACGTGACTTCTGCAATGTCAAGGATGGTCTTTTGGTCATGATTGTGGACTAGGTTAAGTCATGGTGAAAGGTAATATGGTTTGTCCATCAGATAGAGGAACAAATAGATGTGGCGGAGCTAACCCCAGAAGATGTCGCATCATCTGAGTGCTGCCTACATAGCCCCTGTTGGAAGGGCCTCAAACCAATGTAGTTCAGATGAAGAGTCAAAATAGTTGATGGTTGGTTTGGTCATGATGAAAGGTAATATGATTTTTCCATCAAGTAGATGAACAAATAGATATGGCCGAGCTAACCCTAAAAGACGTCATGTCATCTGAGTGCTGCCTACATAGCCCCTATTTGAAGGGCCTCAAGCCACTGTAGTTCAGACTGGTTGATAGGTTGGTTTGGACTAGGTCAAGGTAATATGGTTTGTCCATCAGATAGACGAACAAATAGATGTGGCCAAGATAAACCCAGAAGATGTCATGTCATCTAAGTGATGCCTACATAGCCCTCGTTGGAAGGGCCTCAGACCAATGTAGTTCAGGTGGAGAGTCAAAATGTTTGATGATTGGTTTTGGTTATGGTTAAAGGTAATATGGTTTGTCCATCAGATAGACGAACAAATGGATGTGGTCAAGCTAACCCCAGAAGACGTCATGTCATCTGAGTGTTGCCTACATAGCCCCTATTGGAAGGCCCTCAGACCAATGTAGTTTAGGCTAGGAGTCAAAGTGGTTGATAGGTGGTTTGGTCAAGGTTATGTTGTGGTCAAAAGTAAAATGGTATGTCCATCAGATAGATGATCAAATGGATATGACCGAGCTAATCCCAGAAGACGTCATGTCATCTGAGTGCTGCCTACATAGCCCTTGTTGGAAGGACCTCAGGCCAATGTAGTTCAGAAGAAGAGTCAAAATGGTTGATGATTGGTTTTGGTCATGGTTAAAGGTAATATGGTTTGTCCATTAGATAGACGAACAAATGGATATGGCTGAGCTAACCCCAGAAGACGTCATGTCATCTGAGTGCTGCCTACATACCCCTTATTGGAAGGGCCTCAGACCAATGTAGTTTAGGCTAGGAGTCAAAGTGGTTGATAGGTGGTTTGGTCAAGGTTATGTTGTGGTCAAAGGTAAAATGGTTTGTCCATCAGATAGATGAACAAACATATATGGCTGAGCTAACCCCAGAAGACGTCATGTCATCTGAGTACTGCCTACATAGCCCTTGATGAAAGGACCTCAGGCCAATGTAGTTCAGAAGAAGAGTCAAAATGGTTGATGATTGGTT
Organism: Torreya grandis; assembly: GCA_037957365.1. Lineage (NCBI taxonomy): Eukaryota > Viridiplantae > Streptophyta > Pinopsida > Cupressales > Taxaceae > Torreya > Torreya grandis. The sequence continues at coordinate 409,789 of JARHVA010005060.1, forward strand.
TTGGTCATGGTTCAAGGTAATATGGTTTGTTCATTAGATAGACGAACAAATGGATATGGTCGAGCTAACCCCAGAAGACGTCATATCATCTGAGTGCTGCCTACATAGCCCTTATTGGAAGGGCCTCAAACCAATGTAGTTCACGCTGGTTGATAGGTTGGTTTTTGTCAGGTGATAGATGATGAGGGTAGGATGGTTTGTCCATCAGATATACAAACAAATGGATATGGTTGAGCTAACCCCAGAAGACGTCGTGTCATCTGAGTGTTGCCTACATAGCCCATGTTGGAAGGGCCTCAGGCCAATGTAGTTCAGATGAAGAGTCAAAGTGGTTGATGATTGGTTTGGTCATGATGATGAAGGTAATATGGTTTGTCCATTAGATAGATGAACAAATGGATGTGGCCGAGCTAACCCCAGAAGATCTCATGTCATCTGAGTGCTGCCTACATAGCCCATGTTTAAAGCGCCTCAGACCAATGTAGTTCAGAATAAGAGTCAAGGTGGTTGATAGGTGGTTTGGTCATGATGATGTTATAGCCTTTTCCATATTGTGTGATGGTGTATTCTGTAACATTGGTTGAGTGGTCTTTCATCCCTAGCAAGTTTTCATATTGGTAATGGTGTATGATAAAAATGAATTGAGATTATTTATGCTTTAGTAAGTAATGGTTTATGCTTGACATAAATTGTGTCTGGTCGATAGCTTCCATGTGTATTATTTTCCATAGAAACTACGTGAAATGGACTATGTCATGTCAGTGGTCTGAAAATGTTTGGTTGGGTTTTGGTTTGGTTGGGTTTTGGTTTGAAAATGATTTGGTTGGATTGTATGTGACCAGGATGTGTAAGAAGTGAAAGGCGTGTTGCTCTTTCATTGACAAGGATCATAATGATGGCATAGATGAGGTTTTTGGAAACAAAAGCCCCGTTCATGCATTACGTCATTGACCATTGATTGTGTTAGAGAATTAATCAAATCACTTGACATTAAGTGAGCTTGAAATCCCTTGAGTATGTTGGGGTGATAGGTTTGATTATGTGAGATGGAGGGATAGGGTAACCCTTTGCAGCAAGGATAACTTTGCCCCTTTTATAGGTGACCCTGAGAATGACTATAGACAAGTCCATAGATAAATTCCTTGTGGATGATTTTAGGCATGCATGCAAATTAGATGCGATTTCATATAAATCATGTATCCAAGGTCATCTAAAATTATGTTATAATCCAAGCCAATTTTCATAACTTGACATAAAGTAGGCAATGTGCAGGGTCCCACAGTAATGTGCAGTGTTATTTCGATCAGTACCTATCATGCGATATTGATGAATCCCTTAATGTTCATACTTGATAAATTTAGTTCTTTAGCCCCAATGCCAAGGAAAGGAAATAGATGTTACAAATGTTGACTCTGGACCCATTGTCCACAAGTACTCTTTTAACCATTTTATTAAAAACGCACACCTATATATATATAGTGTTAAACAAAAATTTATAAAATGTTGGGGTGGGTGGAATGGCGAGGGTGACAAGGGTAAATCCTCTTTTTTAAAATATACATTATTTTCAATCGATTTAATGCAGTTTATCACAGAGGCCACATATGGTGGCTATGCATTGATTGGTAATATGGTCATACCTAATTCATCCAAAAAGACATCTTTATAATAAGAATAATGATGTAGTGAATATAAAAGTGAAGTTTTATAAATGGCCTCATTTGGGTGGTTTTGAGTGTAAGGTGTAGAAAATTTTTGTTTCATGCACTCCTTTTTGCATCCAGTAGTAATAGGAAGGAGCTCATTGTAAACACTATAAAAATAAGTGCTACGTGAGTATGTATCTACTTTAAAGTGATCAAGTTTTGAACCCCTTATGTTTTTATTGAGCTAACAATGCACATAACATAACAAGTAATTACTACCATTATATATTGGATAATGAAGTAACTAATGGATGTATCTATATTAAACATGATTTTTTTTTTAAATCTTATTTTTAAATTTTGAAAATTTTTAAATTTAGAATTCAAGAAAATAGTAGATCAAGAAACCCTAGGTCAAACTAGAGTTTTAAGACTAAAGATAGGGTTCACCAAATGTTTAACTCTAAATTTGAAAAGGGGTGGATACAGTTAATAATGTATAAATAGTTCAAGGAGATGGGTGATAAACTAATAAATAATAGGCTAATTAATTAAAAATCTCAAATAAATGATATTCTAAATTTATAAAACTTAGATTTGTTAAAAATAGTAAAGTACATCTATTGAAAAATATTACAATAAATAAGAAACAATGGTACTTAGTTTAATGTGTGCAGATAGATCTAGACTGAAAAAAGTTATAAAGCATGTAGGATTAGTATTATGTATCTGCCATTAGATTTTATAAATTATACTTTTGTAGCTATAGATACTATCATCAAACTTGGACATTATTTTTGATGCTAGTGTCTAACTATGATGCAAATGTCTAATATGGAGTAATGACTATATCTAGATGCAACCAAATTCTCTATTTTGTGTTTTATATCACCTTTTTTTTTATGTATTCAAATCTAGGATACATATTTTCGCTCTTCATTCATTTATCAAAACCTTAATACTTCATCCTTCTTTACCTTTGAAATGAATTTGCTGAAAAATAGGTTAGTGGGCTCAAGGTGTTAAGCTATCCCAAAGAACCCTCTGTTAATGGGCATTGACTAATATCTAATACTCCAAAGAGGGCCACAGACTTATGTATTTCTCCCCTATGTGTGGGAAAGTATGTGCACAATGATGAACTATAATATATAAAGATGTATGTAGTGATCTAACTTGTAATTTGAAAAAATATCACCCATAGGTTGTTCTTTGAATACTTCAAACTTATAATATGACTTATCATATGCTTGATATGAAATTAAGGACACATATGGAATAATAGAGTGCTTTTGTAGTTGATTGATTTAGCTTTAATAGTGTTTGCTTGGTATTTTCTAGATGATGAATGAGAAGGCTTAGACTTGTATTAGAAACACACCTTTTGAAAATATTTCATGGTAGGATTTAATAATAAAAATTGGCCTACACAAAGGTTTCAAATAATTTGAAATTGGGATGAATTTTGACAATTATACATGAGATAAGGATTTTGACACTACCATCGGTAATAGTGTCCCTCTATGATCGGTAGTGTTAGAGGGCTAAAAAATAGGTATGGATCTAAAAATGATAGTGAAAGATGTTTTTCATGTGTTTTAAATTCTTTTTACAATACAAGAGACCTAGGTCGACATAATGATGTGGATTGGACTAGGTTAAGTGTATAAATTTGGTGGACAAGAGGGGGCCTGCATGTGGACATGTTTTTCCCAAAAGTTGTGAAACTTCAACTTATGTAGATTATTTGATATGGCTACACTCAATATTGAACATGGTATAACAACGTGAATTGTATACTTTCAATTCTAGTTTCCAAAGAGCACTATTTTTTTAATGCTTAAGTATAAGTAGGTCAAACATATTGAATTAAAAGAGGAACTCCTATTTTTTTTGTAAAATATAGTAAATAGTTGGTCACGTGGCCCTTTATTTTTTTAGCATAGTTTAATATTATTTAAAATATTTTGGTGAAAATTTAGATAAGGTCATCTAGTTTATGACCCCCTTTTTTTTAATTCAATGAATATATGTTTTTTTTAACTAGTTTTAGAAGTAAATATATTTTAAAAATTGACAGAAAAGGATAGCCGATTGTACTGATCCCCTAATTACCTCTAAAAATGATTTTTTTAATACATGTAGAATTAAGCCAAGTTCGTGATCAAATAATTTTTGCTTTTGCATTTGGATCAATGAAATAAAAATACATAAACATATATAGGCATGTCTATTTACGGCATGTAGTGGACTAAAAAAGTCATAGTTAGAAATCAACATAGATGGAAACCTTTAAATAGTCTAAAAATTAAAATAAATCATATATTTGGAAAGAGGAGAGTGTTCTAGTAGTCATATTAATAATTTTGTGAATTATCCTTTAAAAATTCATGGTGTTTTCTATAATGAAAATTGAATTTTCTATTAGAATAATTAATTAATCTTCGTTGTATTATAATAAATGTCTCAAGTTGTTATTAACCTTTGGTTGACATAGGTTAGTTATTTAGGGTATTCCCTAGGTGTGATTAGTTGTAATATCCTGCAGATTAGAAGATCTAATTTATTTTATTATTATATAAATAAGCACCTCTTGTAGTGCTTTTAATTAATTCAGTTAATGCAATTTATTCTGGATTTCATTTGGTATCAAAGCAAGAAATTCTTGAAGATTTTTTTCGAAGCATTGGAGAATTAATGGAGATCAAGAGTAAGATTTGTGTAATCATTGGATGCATCATGCTACTCCAATTTTCGCCATCCTAAGCTGAAATGTTGTTAGAATTATGGCCAATTTTGTAGAAGGAGAATAGTTATCAAAACAAGCAATTTTTTTTATTTTGATAAATTTTATCCATATTTATATTAAATTTTGGGCTAAATTACAGATCTGAGATCATATTTGAGATCTTTCAATTTTATTTTATTATTTCTACTCAAGATCCAATTCTGAATTGGTGGAAGAAAAGATCTAGAGGAATAGATCTAAGTTTTTTAGATGATTGTATATATCATTGTGATGATTATTTATTAGTTATAAAAAAATATAGAATCTCTGGAAATGATCTTGTAATTTTTTTGAATTCTACTTAGAAAAATACTAATTAAAAAAAAAATCAAAATTTTTGGAGCTTCTGGTGATTTTCTATGATTTTTTTAAGTTTCTATTTTGTAGAACAAGTGAAGAAGAGTAGAAAAAATGGTAGTTTTTTGAATTTTTTTTGTAGAATCTTCGATTAAATCCTATATTTTTAGATTCCTCTCATTGATAGCTTTCTAAAAAGTATTTGTTTTTTTTTAAAAATAGAGTACTGAGGCACCTGTGGTGAAAGTTTGAAGGTAGAGTGCAATTTGAAAGTTTTCATTTGGTGTGAGGTCAATTTTTTGGGTGGAGCACCTCCCAAATCTGCCACTTCTAGAATCAACACCACCATCACACCACTAGGATATTTTATCCTCTATTCACATCATATGACCACCTGTTGGGCATTTTTTTTAGCCCCTGAGGGCTTGTCCTTCACCACTATGAGTGAAATTAAAAGATCTTTTCTTTCAAGGTTCATAAGTTTTGATCTGTGAAGCCTGAGAAGGTGATTTTTTTTCACCTTGGATATTTTTTTTAGATATATTAAATGGTAAGGATATTTTTTACATTTTGATCACCCATATTTCTAGAATTTTCAGTTTTTTGTGAGTTTAGCTGACTATTTCATGTAATTTAGACCTTTAAGAGGCCATAACTTTTGACTGGTAACTCCAATTTGTATGATGTCTTTTTTAAAAGTGCATATTTTTATAAAATATATCTATTGGATTCATTAAATTTTAAAAAATCAAAATAAAAAATTATAGCCTCATTTGCTCTTCAGATGCATTTTTGGTTGAAACCAGTGTCCAATTTTTCATTGTTTGTTTGGACATATTTCTGGTAGAGTCCAACATCTATTGTGTGATAGTGCATAATTTCTCATCTTTTTGTATGTGTTTTTACCATTTTCCTTACATTTGTCAAACACACATTTCATTTTTACACTTAAACACACTTATATTTATTTGTCATACACAAATTGCAAAATATTTGGTTCAAGACCATGTTTTGTGCTCCCTAACACACAATTGCATCATGGTGATAATTATGTATCATGAATGAAAAAACGTATAGACACATCTAGATATTGAAGATATCTAGTTAGTAGTTGAAGGCACATGTGTCAAACATGAAACAGATGTTGATCAACAACAAAAATATGACAAGACTAATAAAAAAGCTAAGTTGATAATAATGTTTGGTGTTTCAGATGAGTTAAAACCTCACATCCATAGTGTTACAACTATAAAAGATGCATGGGATAAGCTTAAAATTATTTATGAAGCTAAGAATCAAAACCAAATCTTGCATCTTCAGAGTCAATTGCACACTCTTAAGCTCAAATCAGATTAAAAAGTAGAAGAATTCCTTAGAAGAGATACAACTTTGTGTCCTTTGATTCAATATTTTGGCAAAACAATGATAGATAAATCTTTGGTCCCTATAGTCCTTAGAGCACTACCCCCCACATATAGGATCTTTGTGACCACATTGATTGTCACAAGAGAAAAACCAACTTTTGAGGTGTTGGTAAATTTATTGAAACAAGAAGAAGCTATTCATAATTAAGAGAAAGTAAATGATGAGCATGTACTTGCATCAAATAAGAAGGGGAAGAAACCCATGAAGTGTTAAAATCAATCTATAAAGCAGAATAATCAACACAACCAACAAGGGAATAATTCACATTCTCTTAAAGCATGTCAAATTTTTGGAAAATAAAGACATGACTTGAAACATTGTTGGTACAACACTTTTTAACAGGGGTCATCAAGCAAGAAGTCATCTTTCAAAAAGTCACCACAAATTGAAAATAAGCAACCACAACAATAAATAGGTGGAAACAAAAGAATTTCAAGCCTAAACAACATGGCAGTGTTGCTGAAGACAATAATTCTTCAAATGAGGAATACAGTTTATCTAATAAAAAACATGAGTCTACCAATCATCCAAGTGTAGTTTGGTAAGTTGATTCAGGAGCAACTAGACACATGATAGGTACAAAAGACTAGTTTTCTACTTTGATAAAATTAGAGTCAAAGGGAAATGTATCACTTGGAGATGATACCTCATATACATTACAAGGTAGTGGTGACATCAAACTTCAACTTAGAAACAAAAATTGCAACATTTCAAATGTTTTATATGTTTCAAGTCTTACAAAAATAATTTTATCTATTAATTAACTATTTCATCTTCAAAATTATATAAAAATCTCAAAATAACTTTTTATTTCCTCTCAACCTTGTATAGGCCTGTGAAAGTTGAGACTAAGGTTTCAAAAAGTAAAGTCCAAGATCTTTTATTTGAACCAAAAATAATAATGAAAGTTAGTAATCATGGTTTTTTAGTGTTATATATAGTATGAATGAGTTTTTAGGTTAGTAACTGACCATATCGTACAAATTCCAACCATGTATGTTTGACTAGGCCTAAGAAAGACCTAATTAGAAGATGTGTGTGTAGAGTTAGGCACGTTACCTTAGGAATTGAGACGTAAAACCATGTATGAAGTAATACATTGATAATGGGTACTTAAAATTGGTTTTATTTTATTTATATCCTCTATATATTTTCTTGACCTAAGATGTTTGTGTAAAAATAGGGCTACTAGAAGAGGAGGTTGTTTCTACAAGTTTTTCGCTTTTTCACATTCAAAAGGAATAAGAAACTAAGATGAAGGGCTAGGGTTTGTACATACCCAGATCAAGTTTGTGCACCGTTATCCAGACATTGTAGGGACTCCTCTTTGGCTGTGGAGGACGACACCTATAGAGAGAAAGACTTAAACAAAGAGATTGTTAGATGGATGTAAGGTGGATTGCCAAGCAAAAGCTCAGTCCAAGAAGTGTAAAGACTTCCTTGTGGGATGATAGTCCACTAGTTGATAAAAAGTATGTTGCTAGAAAGAGAAATGATGAAAGACTGAACAAAAGAAATAGAGATAAAGCGTACCTGTATTCTACTATCGGTCTATCACAGTCGCCGACGTCGGTTAGTCTGCCAACGTCAATTTTTTTAAGGTCACCGATGTCGGTTAGTCTGTCAACGTCAGTAGAGGAAATGGGCCTAGAGGCTGGCATCGGTCAAGGCAATGGCCTTGAACAGGTTCTGGATGGCTCTCTGGTCGATGGAATGGTCTATGGTATTCTGGGAGTTTGATGGTTTGTGCAAGGTTTTGCAGGGTAGAGAGTAAGGTCTGAGGAAGGAGTCAGGTAGGGGATAGGGTGTCAAAAAGAGTGAGAGTATGAAGAAGGCTTCTCAGCCTTCTCAGGAAGAGAGTCAGGTCTGGTCTGGTTGATAGCTAGGTCTGGTTAGAAGCAATAAAATAGAAAACTGATTACAAATACATTCTAACCTACTAAAATGACATAAAATAAGAATACTTAGCTCCTTAGCAGAGAACCAGAAGTGTAGAAGCCCTGTTGCTAATGTAGAAGACTCCATGCAAAGAGGTAGAGTGACTGATGCAAAGTCCCTGTGGCCTGTGATGCTTGATGTGCGTCTGGGAGAGAGAGAGAGAAGTTGGATTCAAAGGAAGAGATTTAGCATTAGAGTCTATGATTAATTGATCTAGTGCTGTGATTTTAGCATCCCAGGGGGAAGAGAATTTGCCTTCAGGTTTTTTTAAGCGACCGACGTCGCCGGCTAGAAGATGGGAAAAAGGGCTAAAATTAGCCTTTTGCCCATTCTTCCAACTACCAGGTCTAATTGTCATTGGAAAACAGTCGAAGGTGGATTAAATAAGTGAAAGAGGGTTGAAATAGGTCATAAATTGGTCATAGGGTGATGGGAGGCATCCAAGGAGAGGTATCCAAGGTGGTGTGAGGTGTCACGGGTGAGGTGTCAAGGGGGGTGTTATTAATTCAAAATAATTTATTATTTTAAATTAATAAGTGTGTGGGTTAGGAATGTGTAGAAGTGGACCAAGGGGACCAAGGGGGGAGTTGACCAAGGAGTAGACACAATTTTGGTGTCTACATTTGCCCCTTTTTGTCTTGTTGGTTGTTCTTGATGAACTGCAAGACAAAAACAGGAGTAAGCTACCCCAAGGTATGGGATGAGGTGTTCCCCCTCAAAGCAGGAGTTGAGGGAAGGGAACCTGGAATCGAGTGCTAATTTGATAGATAGTGGATGGATATGGTGAAGTTTGAGAGTGAACACTGCAATAGTTGAGATTGTGCACATACCACTTCACGTGATGGTCAGGTCAAATTGTCGCAAGTCAAAAGTCAAGGAGTGCCAAAATTGAAATAACCAAGCCCCAGCATTTAGTCATAGCTGATTGGGTCATTCGATCCAAGTTGTAGCTCCAATTGGTTGTTGTGTTCCAAGTATCTTGGGCTCAAGAAGTGCTCCTGGAAAGCATGAAAATGTCACAAGTAGTGGGGATCAACTTGCTCGTGATCCAATACTTGTGAGGGTCGTAATGTGGGTTGCAGACAATTTTATTAACCATTCGTGAGGTAGCATGCATGCAATCAAAACAACTAAGGCAAAGTTGTCTCAAAAATGGTCATGGTCGGAAGAGATAGTCGTGATCTCCAAGGTCGTTGGTCGAGTCGGGGTGAGATGGTTGGTTTTATGTGGTCAAAGAGATGTATGCAATCGCCAATGTGCCCCATGAGAAGTCAAAGGTGACTTTTGCAATGTCAGGGATGGTTGTTTGGTCATGATTGTGGACTAGGTTAAGTCATGGTGAAAGGTAATATGGTTTGTCCATCAGATAGACGAACAAATAGATGTGGCGGAGCTAACCCCAGAAGATGTTGCATCATCTGAGTGCTGCCTACATAGCCCCTGTTCGAAGGGCCTCAGACCAATGTAGTTCAGATGAAGAGTCAAAATAGTTGATGATTGGTTTGGTCATGATGAAAGGTAATATGGTTTGTCCATCAAGTAGATGAACAAATGGATATGGCCGAGCTAACCCTAGAAGATGTCATGTCATCTGAGTGCTGCCTACATAGCCCCTATTTGAAGGGCCTCAAGCCACTGTAGTTTAGATTGGTTGATAGGTTGGTTTGGACTAGGTCAAGGTAATATGGTTTGTCCATCAGATAGATGAACAAATAGATGTGGCCAAGCTAACCCCAGAAGATGTCATGTCATCTGAGTGATGCCTACATTGCCCTTGTTGGAAGGGCCTCAGACCAATGTAGTTCAGGTGGAGAGTCAAAATGTTTGATAATTGGTTTTGGTCATGGTTAAAGGTAATATGGTTTGTCCATCAGATAGACGAACAAATGGATGTGGTCAAGCTAACCCCAGAAGACGTCATGTCATCTGAGTGTTACCTACATAGCCCCTGTTGGAAGGGCCTCAGACCAATGTAGTTCAGGCTAGGAGTCAAAGTGGTTGATAGGTGGTTTGGTCAAGGTTATGTTGTGGTCAAAGGTAAAATGGTATGTCCATCAAATAAATGAACAAATGGATATGGTCGAGCTAACCCCAGAATATGTCATGTCATTTGAGTGCTCCCTACATAGCCCTTGTTGGAAGGACCTCAGGCCAATGTAGTTCAGAAGAAGAGTCAAAATGGTTGATGATTGGTTTTGGTCATGGTTAAAGGTAATATGGTTTGTCCATTAGATAGATGAACAAATGGATATGGCCGAACTAACCCTAGAAGACGTCATGTCATCTGAGTGCTGCCTACATAGCCCTTATTAGAAGGGCCTCAGACCAATGTAGTTTAGGCTAGGAGTCAAAGTGGTTGATAGGTGGTTTGGTCAAGGTTATGTTGTGGTCAAAGGTAAAATGGTTTGTCCATCAGATAGATGAACAAATAGATATGGCCGAGCTAACCTCGAAAGACGTCATGTCATCTGAGTGCTGCCTACATAGCCCTTATTGAAAGGACCTCAGGCCAATGTAGTTTAGAAGAAGATTAAAAATGGTTGATGATTGGTTTTGGTCATGGTTAAAGGTAATATGGTTTGTTCATTAGATAGATGAACAAATGGATATGGTCGAGCTAATGCCTACATAGCCCTTGTTAGAAGGGCCTCAAACCAATGTAGTTCACGCTGGTTGATAGGTTGGTTTTTGTCAGGTGATAGATGATGAGGGTAGGATGGTTTGTCCATCAGATAGACAAACAAATTGATATGGTTGAGCTAACCCCAGAAGATGTCATGTCATCTAAGTGTTGCCTACATAGCCCATGTTGGAAGGGCCTTAGGCCAATGTAGTTCAGATGAAGAGTCAAAGTGGTCGATGATTGGTTTGGTCATGATGATGAAGGTAATATGGTTTGTCCATTAGATAGATGAACAAATGGATGTGGCCGAGCTAACCCCAGAAGATGTCATGTCATCTGAGTGCTGCCTACATAGCCCATGTTTGAAAGACCTCAGACCAATGTAGTTCAGAATAAGAGTCAAAGTGGTTGATAGGTGGTTTGGTCATGATGATGTTATAGCCTTTTCCATATTGTGTGATGGTGTATTCTGTAACATTGGTTGAGTGGTCTTTCATCCCTAGCAAGTTTTCATATTGTTAATGGTGTATGATAAAAATGAATTGAGATTATTTATGCTTCAGTAAGTAATGGTTTATGCTTGACATAAATTGTGTCTGGTCGATAGCTTCCATGTGTATTGTTTTCCATAGAAACTACGTGAAATGGACTATGTCATGTCAGTGGTCTGAAAATGTTTGGTTGGGTTTTGGTTTGGTTGGGTTTTGGTTTGAAAATGATTTGGTTGGATTGTATGTGACCAGGATGTGTAAGAAGTGAAAGGCGTGTTGCTCTTTCATTGACAAGGATCATAATGATGGCATAGATGAGGTTTTTGGAAACAAAAGCCCCGTTCATGCATTACGTCATTGACCATTGATTGTGTTAGAGAAGTAATCAAATCACTTGACATTAAGTGAGCTTGAAATCCCTTGAGTATGGTTGGGTGATAGGTTTGATTATGTGAGATGGAGGGATAGGGTAACCCTTTGCAGCAAGGATAACTTTGCCCCTTTTATAGGTGACCCTGAGAATGACTATAGACAAGTCCATGACTTTATAGTTTGTCAGTCAATTTTTTTTGGGTAGACTAATCAATGCAGGAAGTCTACGTGGGGATGTTGTTTTGCGTTGTGGTCATGTTGTGAAGCTGATCGATGCGGGAAGCTTCTGAGATAGTGATGTTTGTAGCAAGGTGTTTAGGCATAGCCATCCTTCGAGGGAGTGGTCTATATTTTTGCTTTATATATTTAAATGTCTTTGAATAGCAGTCCTTCAAGGGAGCAGTCTATCAATTATAGAAATTATGCAGTTGTCCTTCGAGGGAGCAGTCTACATTTATAGTTTATGACCTTGTGAATAGGCATCCCAATTTTATATGTTTTTGTTGACTGAATTTTTGGTCATGGACTTGACTGTAGAGGTTTAGAGGGTTTCCCTTTTATTAGGACAAAGCATTCATGCTTGACAAAAGGGTTAACTGATGTTTGTATGGTTGAGGGTTGAGAAGGAATAGGAATGACGATGATGGGGATTGCTCAAGGGATGAACTCAAGTTAAACATCGAGTGAATAATTACTTGAATAACAATAGACTGGTCAAAGATGCAAGGCATAAAGGGGCTTAGGTTCTAGTCGGCCCTCGATAGAGGACATACGAGAAGTCCCTGATCCATGTGTTATGATGTAAGGTTCGAGTCGATTAGGAGCAAACTTGCACCATTTGCTTCATTCCAAATTGGTCACATGTTGGTTGATGTTAGATGTGAAGATGATTAAGAAGTTGGTTGATGCTTGGTCGATGCTTGGTTGGGGTCGATGTTTGGTCAAGGTTTGGTTGATGCTTGGTTGGTTGATGTTTGGTCGAGGCTTGGTTGAAGTCGATGTTTGGTCGAGGCTTGGTTGATTGATGTTTGGTCGAGGCTTGGTTAATTGATGTTTGGTTGATGCTTGGTTGAGGTCGATGTTTGGTCTAGGCTTGGTTGAGGTTGATGTTTGGTCGATGTTGGATGTGAAGTTGGTCAGGATGTTGTTGGCATTTGGGACAACGCTGAACATAGTTGTTGCAATCTTGGTGAAGAGTGGGCCAATAATAGCCCAGGCAGAGGATGCACTTGGCAAGCGAGTTACCGCTAAAATGTCCCCCACAAATCCTGTCATGGACTTGTTTGATGACGTGGGATGTTTTAGTGGTTGTTAGGCATTAGATAAGGAGGCCGTCGAGACCTCGCTTGTAAAGAAGTCCCCTTAGCATGGTGTAGCGAGCAATGTTCTTGATAAAATCTCACCATCTATTGCTGGAGAGTTTGGGAGGGATGATAGAATATGTCAAGTAGTCCACGAGTCACTTATACCAAGCGTCATGTGGACTAGTGAGGTTAGGAGGAATTTACCCTAGAGATGATGGTCGAGACATGCTCAAGATAGAAATCTTGGGTTGTGTTGGTTGAGAGATCTTGATGAATAATGGATATGTCAAAAGTGTAAAAGTATGGTCTTTTCCTTTATTCTTCACAGTTTGGGGCCTGGTGGCCACATTGATTGTGTTGATTTTGAATAAAGGTGGCAGAGGGACCATAGTCTTGTGTTGGGATCCCAATTTAGGTGAAGAGGTTCGAGAGGTATGAGATGGTGTCGGTGATTGGTCAAAAATGTGGTCAGAAGTAGCCTCAATGTGAGGGGTGTCCTTTGCCAGATGTTGACGGATGATAGCCTTAAGGGCGCAACAACGCTCAGTGTCATGCCCCGGTGTGCGATGATACTAGCATATTTTAGTGTCATCAAACCAAGGTGGTTTTAGTCTGAGAAGTTGGTAAGGCTTGATAGGCAGGAGGACGATGCTAGATGACTACAACAATCGACATAACATCGAAACATAAGAACCCTTTAATGGGTCTGCGCTCTTTGTTGAAGTAGAGGTTGACCATTTCTGTTTAGGAGTTGTTTGGCGGGTTTGTCGTGTCACATTTTTAGTTGGTAGTATGGCCACATGTGGAGAGTGCATGTTCTTGTTGAGAGGTGTTGGATGTGGGAGCAATCTTGCTAAAGTAGACGAATGTGGACCCACGATGGATGGTAATGGTGAAGGTGGGGGAGGATTTCTCCAATGAGGTTTAGTAGCCTTCTTTGGTTTAGTGTGAGGACTACTATTGTGTGGGGCAAGGTTTAAGTCTACCGTCACTTGTGGGTGAGTGAGGTTGGATGTAGGGCGCACACTGAGGGATTTAACCTATTTTGGCATGGTAGATGACTGCAAGGGTTTGGATGAGGTTGCATGAGGTTTTATAGTCGATTGTTTAAAAGATTTAGGTGATTGTGAGAAAATCATCATCGGATCTTCTTTGGTCAAAGTTGGTGAGGTGGTAAGTTCTTCTCTCGATGGAGAAGGAATTGGATAATGTGGCTCTTTAGTTGGAGAGAGTGTTGGGATGATAATGGCTTCCTCATGTGGTCAAAGAGTAGAAAATGTATGATCCCCCATTGATGATATGAAGGATGCGGGTGAGGTAGTCAGCGTTGGTGTCGTCAAGGCATCCTCTAATATGTGAGAGGTCAAGGTAGATTCTCCCACATGTGAAAGAGGTGTGGATGGAGGACTATCCCCCATTGGCAGAGGACAAATAGGAGAGGAAGGCTCCTCTACCCGTGTTGGACAAGTAGGTTGATTAACCTCTTTAGACTGTGAGAGAGGTTGGTTAGGCATAAGAGGAGAAACCGTGTTGACCGTGTGTATGTTACGCTCTTGAAGGTCATCAGCCATGGTCTAGACATGATTTTGACTGGGGGGATGGTTAGGGAAAGGTTGTCTAAAGATGTCCAAGTTTTGGTTAGGCAGCGCGTTTGGGTTATCCAAGACAAGATCCCCCTTGTCTAGCATGTCTTGGACAATGTTTTTAAAGGTTTTGCAGTTGTTTATGTCATGGCCTTTGACACGGTGATAATGACAAAAGGCATTTTCCCTGTACCATGCAAGGATAGGTTTTGAGGGGTTGAATTGAGGTGGTCGGATTTGAGGGAGATTGAGGAACCCCTGCTTGACGAGTTTATCCAAAATGGCAGCGTATGATTCTCCAATTGGAGTGTACTGACACTGTATATACTATTGTTGGAATTGTTTGGTGATACTTTGTGATGTGGAAGGTTGAGATTGGTTAGTTGTTGCTGAAGATGGTGATCTAAAAACCACAGCATTGGCCACTCCCTTGGGTTTGGAGTGGGAAGAAGCAGGTTTAGAGGAAGAAGGGTCATTGGATTTTGCATTGGTATTTCACAATTTGACCTTGTCCTCTTCAACAATGCCGAGTTCAAGCTTTCGAGCCATGGTGAAAGCTTCATCAAAAGTGCAGAATGTCTGAACCCGCAAAGTAGGTGAGATGTGCTTGGCACATGCTGTAGAAAAGAGCTCAATGAGCTTAGTTTGAGGTAAGGAGAAGGAGAGTTCGTTAATCAAACCTCTCCAACAAGCAACAAAGTTAGCTATCGATTCATTGTTGAATTGTTTGATAGAGTATAGGTCTGTAATGGAGACCTTTGTGGTGATGTTGATTGAAAAGTGGTCGAGGAATAGTTGGGCGAGTTGAGTGAAGGAAAAGAGAGAGTGACTGGGAATAGAGCTATACCAGTCAAGGGCAGCCCCTGAAAGTGACATGGGGAATGTGCGCAGTAATAACACATCATCGTGAGCTATAAGATAACAAGCGTGTCTAAACACTCGTAGATGTTGCTGTGGGTCTTCCTTACTCTGGAAGTGAGTAAACTTGGGAAGCTCCCACTGACTTGGATATGGTCAGATTGGGACTGAAGGATGAATGGGTTCATTGCAAATTTGCTCATATGAGAGAGCATTGCTTGAACCGGAAATAGATGTCTCAAGATTAGACATTTTATCCATCAGCATTTTGATTAGATTAGTTGATGGATTTGCAAGTGGGGCACCCCCTAGATTTCAAGGTACCTGGAAGGTGTTAGGAGGGGCGTATGATGTAGTTGGTTTCACTTGTATAGGTGCAACGTATTGGTAACTCATCATAGGGACTGATGTTGAGGTCAAGGGGGCTTGTGTCGTGAGGTTGGAAGGCATGAGTTGACTAGATACCGCCAAAGGTGGTTGAATGGCAGCATTGGTAAAAGGATGGGTAGTCACTCCCATGTTTATAGGTGCAAGAGTGTGTGGATTTAAGACAATCAAGTTTTGCAAATGTGACGAACTTGGTTGAATTGAAGAGTCTCGCGTTTGGCCCTTAATGAGATAGTGTTGGAGAGCCTTGACGTTGTGGTCAAGGAATCTCTCAAAATTTTGATCCCCTTCGAGAACAATTGGAGATTGATCAGGGGTTGACTGGGTAGGAGAATATTCAGCGTCTGAAGTACACTCCATTAGGGGACTTGATATGAAAGGCGAAGGCATAAGTGGTTGTTGCCTTGTGTAGTCAACAAGAGTTTTGGTTTCACTGCATGTCAAAACCATCCAAGGCAAAAAGGGTTAGGTTCTAGAAACTATGTTTTTCCAATTTTAGAAACTCAGAATGTGTGTTTAACAGCAAGAAAGTTAGGTTTTAAACCTTCTATTTTGGAAGAAGGATTTTGACAGTGACCGACGATGGTAGAAAAACTGATGTCAGTGAAAAAAAAGCTATCGACGTCGGTCAGATAATTGATGTCGGTGAAAATAGGTTGCTGATGTCGGTGGACAAAACTGATGTCGGTTAATGTGTGTTTCCAAAAACTAAAAGTTTTTGGAAGAAAGAAGAAAGTCTGAGTTGTTTTGAAGATCAGAATGTGACCTCACTAGCTCAGAAAACTAGATAAAGATAGAAAAATAGATGAAGACAAGCAAACCCCTAAACGTTAATTCCTAAGAAGAAGTTTTAGAGTCTTGTTGGCTTATGCCTTAGAAGAGTATTTTTGGGAAGTTGGTTTTTAGAATGGGTCCTATAAGAAGCAGTCTAAGGTTGGTTTTGGGTTAGTTTCGGTGCTCAAAAATTTGTATTAGGTTCCGTACGTGGCCTGGTGCTAAGGAGCAAGCTCCCCTCACTTCATGAGCCCAGAGATAAGCTGGGTCGCTTAGCTAGTATATACATCCCCTAGAGTTTATACTCTGCCAGAGAACAGAGTGGGCTCTCCCCTTGGTAGTGAAGTCCAAGTAGGATTACCGAGAAGGGTAAGGTATTCGCTAGGTGATGAAATCCTAGTCGGGCCTTGTCTCAGGTATGTTTAGATGTTTAGTTGTGAAAGTGGTTAGGTCATGTAACGTAAGTGCACTACACTTTATTCATAATGCATTTTAAGTTACTAGGTGTGAGAGCTAAGTATGCATTCAGGCAGAAATGAAATGCAATAGATTTTTAAGCCCAAATTGAAATGTGTGTTCGGATGAAAACAAGTTGAGAAAGGGTTAAGAGTATGAACTTCACTACTCTAAGATGCAAGAAGGAAAGGTGATAAGAAGAAAAAGAAAGATTCTTTTTAACTTTGCTAATGGTGTCTTTTGGAAGAGATAGAGGAAAAGGATGCAAGAAGAGACCTATTGCACCTATATGAAAAGTTTGTTTTTAGAAGAAAAAGTATGAACCCAAGGAAAACTCCTAGGGTCCCACCGGGCGTGCCAAAATGTTTCTACAAGTTTTTAGGTTTTTCACATTCAAAAGGAATAAGAAACTAAGATAAAGGGTCAGGGTTTGTACGTACCCAGATGAATTTTGTGCACCATTATCCAGACGTTGTAGGGACTCCTCTTTGGCTATGGAGGATGACACCTGTAGAGAGAAGGACTTAAACAAAGAGATTGTTAGATGGATGTAAGGTGGACTGCCAAGCAAAAGCCCAATCCCAGAAGTGCAAAGACTTCCTTGTCAGATGACAGTCCATTAGTTGATAAAAAGTATGTTGCTAACAAGAGAAATGATGAAAGACTGAATAAAAGAAATAGAGATAATGCATACCTGTATTCTACTATCGGTCTGTCACAGTCACCAACATCGGTTAGTCTATCGACGTCGGTTTTGTTAAGGTCACCAGTGTCGGTTAGTCTATCGCTGTCGGTAGGGGAAATGGGCTTGGAGGCCGGTGTCGATCGGGGCAATGGCCTTGGATGGGTTCTGGATAGGTCTCTATTCAATGGAATAGTCTATGGTAGTCTGGGAGTCTGATGATTTGTGCAGGGTTTTGTAGGGTAGAGAGTAAGGTCTGAGGAAGGAGTCAGGTAGGGGACAGGGTGTCAAAAAGAGTGAGAGTATGAAGAAGGCTTCTCAGCCTTCTCAGGAAGAGATTCAGGTCTAGTCTGGTTGATAGCTGGGTCTGGTTGATAATATGGCTTAGAAGTAATAAATAAAAACTAATTACAAATACATTCTAAGCTATTGAAATGGCATAAAAGAAGAATACTTAGCTCCTTAGTAGAGAAAAAAAAGTGTAGAAGCATTGTTGCTGGTGCAGAAGACTCCCTGTAAAGAGGTAGAGTGACTGATGCAGAGTCCCTGTGGCCTGTGATGCTTGATGTGCGTCTGGGAGAGAGAGAGAGAGAGAGAGAGAGAGAGAGAGAGAGAGAGAGAGAGAGAGAGAGAGAGAGAGAGAGAGAGAGAGAGAGAGAAGTTGGATTCAAAGGAAGAGAGTTATCATTCACGTCTGTGATTGATTGATCCAGTGCTATGATTTTAGTATCCCAAGGGGAAGAGAATTCACCTTTAGGTTTTTTTAAGTAACCGACGTTGGTGATCCTGCCGGCGTCGGCTGATAGTAACCGACGTCGGTGGCTAGAATATGGGAAAAAGGGCTAAAATTAGCATTTTGCCCATTCTTCCAACTGCCATGTCTAATTGTCATTGGAAAATGGTCGAAGGTGGATTAAATAAGTGTTAGAGGGTTGAAATAGGTCATAAATTGGTCATAGGGTGACGGGAGGCATCTAAGGAGAGGTATCCAAGGTGGGGTGAGGTGTCATGGGTGAGGTGTCAAGGGGGGTGTTATTAATTCAAAATAAGTTATTATTTTAAATTAATAAGTGTGTGGGTTAGGAATGTGTAGAAGTGGACCAAGGGGACCAAGGGGGGGAGTCGACCAAGGAGTAGACACAATTTCAGTGTCTACAAAGGCATAGAGAAGGAAAGTAAAGTTTAATCAAGGGTGTAAACTTGATAATTAAGGAATATGTTTGTATGTCTAAGGTGGTTATAAATAAGTAGGTTGAGTTCCATAATATTCCTCATGGAAATATAATAACATTTAATCTATGATTTAGGCATTTAGGCCTATGTACCTCTATAACAAGAAAAATATAAGTTTGAATCATGCAAGTAAAATAAAGTAATGAAAGAAGTGGATGTAGTGGAGGATGTGGGTAATAGGAGAAAGAGAGAGTATATAAGGGGTTTTTAGATGATAAATGTCTTAAAATAAAGTGAGGAATATGCATGACAAGAATCTTAGGTGTCTAATCAAGACAAAAGAAAGAGGAAGGGTAAAAAGATAAGCAAAAACCTGTATATTAAAGTCATCAAAGATGAATTAAATGGATTAAATTCAAGAATTAGAGTCAGGTAAATGCAATTGAATATTATAGTCTTAATATATACATGAATAAAATTTGTTTTTATAATGGCCAGGGCTTTATTGATAGCCAAAATAAGCATTCACATCATATACATGAAGTAGAGGTCTACTCATATCAACCTATATGGGAGGAGGAAAAGATATGAGATGAAAATCTACAAGATTCTTAACTAGAGAAGTTGGAGACCATTAGACCCAAATTTTATATTATATTCGAAGTAGTTTTTGAGACATAAGTACAAAGATGTAAGGGAATGAGATGTTTGTAAAATACCTTAATATGTACAGGTGTTACAAAAGATAATGAAATGAAGAATAAGGAGCACAAGTCACAAGATTTAGAGAAGCACAAGAATATGACAAGGATGCATGAAGTAGAGGAAGTTACAAAGAAGTTAATAGAAGTATTAAATTTTAATTAGAGCTTGAATCTATCACCAACTCACAGAAGAGGATGAACATGAACGCTAATATCTAGCATATAAAGAGAATATGGAGGCTTTTGAGCCTAATTAAATAGAAACTTAATTGTAAAGACTAGCCATAACTTCCTTATTTGAAACAATCAATGGCTTGTCATATTTAGTTTACTAGTGAACAACCTAAGAAGGGGTTCACTTATGTATAAATACCCCTTTGGCTTTGTTTATAAAGTTTTGTTTAATATATAGGTGTTGTTGTTATGAAGATAGATATCTGGAAAGAGTGTACTGAATGAAGTACTTTTGTAATCTATCAAATGATATCAATGGAACTAGTATTTTATGAACCTTGATGTGATGAATCTATTTAGTGTTAAATTTTCTTTATGATAGTAGATTACTTGCACTATGTGAATGCTTTAAATGTATAAATCTAGAATGATGATTGTAATAATAATGATTAAATTTGTTAACTCGAGTTATAGACACTACAATTATTCACCTTAAGTATTTTATGACATGTGCATTATTGCTAGGTATGATATCATGAAACCCTAAAATAGATTAAGTTTGAAATATGGTAGAATCCTCCAAAAACCTATAATTTGCATTATAACTCCTAGAGGTTTGAAACCACTCTCAAAATCTTGAAAGTATATACATAAAATATAATTTAAAATATATGGAAGTAGATGTCTATATACTACATGATTCACCCATGGTAATTAATTTTACTAATTACCATTGTAATTATCTTAACCATCCATAATCCTAAAATATCCAAGTAAAATAAAAATCAACTAAAAAATCAATAAAATAACCATCCCAACAACTTACCCTTTGAATAAATCCATTACCAACTACTTAATATCACTTAATCAAAATTTATCCCATGGTTAAAACCTCTTTGTAATGTGTTTTACCAAAATAAGCAAAATTAGTAATGATTCTCGAAATCGGCATCAATGAGGTACAATTGACATCAATTATATATACCTAAATTTTTATTATTTAAGGGGACATGATTGTTATTAGGATTAAAAAAATATTAAAACATGTTTAAGTAAATAAATGTGTAAATAAAACAAGCTACAAAAATAAAAACATAGGAGAGAAAACACATTACATAAAATATACGTGGAAACCCTACTAAACTAGCTAGGGAAACACCATAGGGCAAAGGCAACATAGAGAATTTATATTCACCATAAAATCTCTCTACAAAAACATCTCCACTCAACAACTTCTATCTAGTACTTACAAGCACTCAGGTGAACCAATCTTACAACCAAGCCTTACAGGCTCCAACCTCAAAGCTACAACATGCAACTCCATCTAATGCTAACACCATAGAATCCAAGGTAAGTTCCAAAGAATAAAAATACATCTCCATGAGCTAAGATAATAATCCTCTAGTCTCAAACTAGGTCAGCCAAGCTAACATATCTTTTCATGATCTAACCTCTAACTTGAAGGATCTCCATGCTTCAACAAACTAAGTGAGTCATGCTCTCATCTAAGCCTTACAGGATCTAACCACCTAATCATGAATGATGATTAAAATCCAAAATTATAGGTGACCTAAGATTCCATGCATTACAAATTCTAACCATCTACCATGATCCAAGAGTGATCCATCTAAGGATGGGATAAAAATAACAAAGGATAACATAATGTTTTCTAGCATTTTACAACAATGAGGTAGATAAGAAAGAGGGGGGAGAGATAAATTCATGACTACTCCAAAAATTTGACACATTTGAGTGGGTGACATGTGATCTTAGTGTTGGTTGTCCCTATGTGCCAAAATTCATCAAAAAGTGACCCTCTACTAAAAACTATCCAAGCCCACCTTCATGTGGCTCCAAAACTTGCTCCACACTTCCACAAGTGAGTCCAAACACTCAATAGTGTTCTTAGTGTCTTACTCATCAAGGGTCTAAGAAGTGGACCATCCACTTTAGACAAGATTCTATCCACTTTCATGTGCTTCCAAATATGGTGTGTTATCCACACATATGAGGCCAAGAAATAACAAAGAATCATTGTCTTATTATTTACATGTGATCACAAGAGTCCAAAAGGTGTTACAATCACCTTTTGACCTTTACTAGAAATGTGAATAATGGAGTTGTATGCAATAAAATAAATGCATCAGATCCACAAATCAATCCTAGTTTAGAGAAGATAGATCCTAATTACACTTCCTATTGGGGATACATTAGATATTTGGGGTCATGACCAATATGGATCCACTAGACCCAATTACGAGATATCTTACCACAATAAGATCACTAGGGAGGTTCCAAAGCCTTTAATCAACCAAAACTATGCAATAACCGTAACTAAGTCTTATGTTTGTATTCACTATACTAATAACAAGTAAAGCAAATAAATATAATCTAGTGCTCAACAAATCTTGTGGCACAAAGTGAGTGGTTATTAAACAAATGAATGTAAACATGCATAACACAATCCTAATTAAGCTATGCATAGGTAAAACCCTAATGCATGGAGAAGAAGAGTAATATTATTCAAAAGTAATTACTTATGCTACTTCTATCTACTAAAGAGAGGGAAAAAGTTAGAGATACTTACCTCGAAGATGAACATGTCGAGACTAAATCTCTCCCTTAGATAAAGGTGATTTGCAAGAGGATGGTATGGTTTTTAATGATCACTAAAAAATACCAAATCATCCAAGACTTATCCACAACACTAGATTCTTCTCCAAGTAGAAACCCTAAGCTAAGACTCCTCAAGTAGAATGGTGGAAGAGCAGATTGTAAAGAGCCACAAATGAATAATAACTCTTGATGTCTCTATAATAATGATAAAATAGATGTGTTTTATAGGTATATATAACCCTAAACCATTCTAAATTTTTTTATTGATAGGGTTGACCTAGTCAACTTAGTATCATTATTGACAAAAACTCACTAGGTCATGGGCTAGGTCAGCCAAGAGATGACTTAGACCCTAAATAAGTTTTTCCAATAAGAGTACAAGGTCGACATAGCTAACATAGTCATGTAAACTATCAAAAGGGGTTTTAGGTTATGAAAAGGGCTAATGAAGGTGGAAAATGACTTGAGGACTATGGAAAAGAGGATATAAAGCTTAGGATAATGTTTTTAGGAGCTATTTGAATTGGTAATAAGTGGAAATAAGGGACAATAATATTATGCAGCACCAATGATCTACCCACCCCTTTCCAAATGCACCCCTTAAGGCATGCACTCAAAGAGATTGAAACTTGATGGGTTCTTTCAAGATAAAAAGCATTGGTAATTGATAAAATTTAGAAAATATTATTCGTATACATATACCCCACTCAAATCTCATCACATGTCACTCAGGTGCAACAAGGGATGATGCTTTAAGAAAGAATGTAATAACACACAATGTTGAGGCTAAAACAAAGTTGTAGTATTTTAAATAATAAATAACTAAAAGTAAATGACTAAAAATCAAATGTGTGAATACCTTGAATTACATTTATCATTGGATGGTTGTTTATTATGTTTATAGTTTTAATTATGTAGGGAGCAAAGACTGCTTTTGACAAACCCAAGAATACAAAACTAAAGATTAAAAATAAACAAGCATAGGAAAGCCAAGATAATTGGTGTTATGTAGATGGGACATACTTGTAAATCTAGTAATCTTGGGTAATAAGTGTTATGTTAGACCAAATGACTAAGTCAAAATTTAGAGTAGATTGGGTAACCAAAAAGTCAAGGCTATTAAAGACTGAAATACCCAAACAAGTAAACCATAAGTAAGAAAGACAAACTCACCAAATTAAACTAAGGATACATGTCAAAAACATGGAAATCAAACATCAATTTAAGAGTAGCAATAATCCTTACTTAAACAAAGATGGACAATAAAAAATGGTAAAACAGCATTGATGAGTGAGTATTAACAATCCTTGCTCAATCATCAATATAAAAATGTGCATAAAAGGGAAAACAACATTGGTGATTGAAAATTAACAAGCCAACCTCACTCAATAATGGAAAAAGAGTACATGAAATTAGCAACGGACTTAGGTGTCTACAAAAAAGGGTGGTAGAATAATGATAAATGTAAAATAAATCAAAGTATGTCTATAAATGTAGAGCCATGATGTAAAGAAAGTAATCCTAGTCACTCAAACATGTTATTTTTCTCTAGGGATAGATAAAATTGAAAAAAAGTAGTGCTCGCATGTTTTTAAGATGTTAATAAGAAGGAAGTATAGAAGAAGGGAAAAAGATTTAGAATCACACATGTCTATCAAGGGGGAAATGAAATGGGTGGAGGGGAGAATGAAGGAAAAACCAAGGTAGAGGAATTCTTTATCAAAATCAAGACACTCAAATTAGGTTTGTCAAAATAAGAGGACTTTTGACCTTAAGGACTCTAAAGAAATTATCTTAGCCACACAAGTATTAGGTCAACAAATTAATTATGTATATCATCCCATGAAGTCTATATGTATGAAAATTATAATGGGCATACCTTCTCATAACATGTTACCCGATCCTTAGGAACCCTTATAGAGCTATCGTTATAATACAAAGATTGGGTATTTATGTGAGAAAGTAAGTAGCACCATAGAGTTTTTTGAATTATTTTATGCCAATCTACTAGCCTATCACACCCCAATGGACCTTAGATCTATTGTGAGGTCAACTATTGAGTTTTATCTTCGATTAGGGATAGGAGATGTGCTTGCAATCACATTTTTTGGTTTGATTTTAGAATTTGAGATTTGTATGTTACCTTTTTTGCATCATTACCTTTTATTTCAAATGATTTGGCTTTTAAATTTTTTGATGGATTTTTCTTATCTTCCTCCATACAGATTTGGAAAACCAAACATAGGTGCTAAATATGACTTTCATTTGAATACTTAGGACTTGGTTACTAAGAGAGAGAACTCAAAGAGCATGGTGTCTAAGAGTCTCATAAATCTAGGTGAAATAAAAGTGTCATCTTTCTTTCAACCTTTTTTTATTCAATATGAAGTGAAATGAAATGAAATCAAGAAGAATGAAACATGAAATAATTTGAATTACTTCAAATTGAAAAAAATGTGACAAAGGTTGAAAAAGGGATACAATAACATAAAAGTGTGATTCTCTATCACAATAATGAGGGAAATGGAGAAAAACATGCTACCATAGATTGTTATGTAATTTTTATCTATAAAATAATCAAAAGCTAAAGTTGAGAAAAAAGATCAAGAACTCATAACCATTTTAAAACACATTCTAGACAAGAAATGATAAGATGGTGATTTTATGAGGAAGGTCAGGTCTTATCCATGATCTTACACTACAAATCATAAAAGAGAAACCCAAGGGGGTGATAAAACCATGTGAAAAATAAATAAGATAAGAAAAAGGTGGTATTCATGAGGAAAGCTAGGTCCTATCCATGGTATTACACTGTAACTCACAAAATAGAAAACCAATGGGTGTCAAACAGTGTGTTAAAAAAGTATGAAAACAAAGAGGATTAAATTAAATAATGAGTAATATTGGATCCTATCTACAATTTTACAATGCAACTTTTGAGAAATAAGGGAAAGCAAAAGACCAAAAGGAAAGACTAGGGTTTGTGAAAATAGATAACTGTTGTAGAAGGTGAGACCCGTATAAGTATCCTACAAAAAGTGTTAGATATATAGCATATATAAATCATGAAAAGAAGTGAAGGATTAAGAAAAATACTTCTTATGGAATTGTGTATAGGTGGGCTCTTTGGAAATATTACCTTCATTGGTTTGAAGGTGATAGGTACTTGGACGAAGAATATATTTGACTAAATAGGGACCCTACCATTTTTGGGAGTATTTACCTTCTTTGTCATAATTTTAGTCTAATTTAAGGAAAAGATCAACAAAATTAATGGTGTAAAATTTAACTCATTTATTATGTTGTTTGGTAATATGGGCACTATATTGGTGATTAGATTATAAAATAGAAAGATGATGTTCATCAAGGAGATCAAGAGCATGAAGGTGAGTTTCACATAATTATTCATTGGGTATGATACCATACCGAGATACACAAAGAGAGGGAATCTCAAATTATAATATAATAATTGACTCATAACCATATGCTAAAGAGAATAACATTGCCCCAATGGTAGTACATATGCTAGTGCGATAAGCCCAAAGAGCAGGATAGAGATGAAGATGCCAATCCATGCATGTTTCATGAATTATCTTTTGGAGAATTTTATTAATAATTTTGTTGGTGGCCTCAACTTGGCCACTACATTATGAATGATATGGTGTCAATAATTTGTGATTGATTTTAAATTTACCACAAAGATAATTTACATATTTGTTTTTGAAATTACCACCATTGTCTAAAATGATAGTATGAAGGACACCAAAGAAAAAAATGATTTTATTAAGGATGAATTTGGAGATTCTGGTGTATATGATTTTAAAAAAATGACATAGCCTCAACCCATTTGTTATAATATTATGTGGTTGTGATTATAAATACATGCCCATCTTGAGATCGAGGTCATTTATCGATGATCTAATCCCCACATGGAAAATGTCTAGGGAGATTCTATAATTTGAATCTTGACTGGAGGTGAATGAATTAAATCATCATGAAGCTAGAAAGGAGTACACTTTTTAGAAAATTCAATATCATCCTTGTAAAGAGTGGGCCAAAAGTATCCTATATGTAAGCATTTGTGGGCTATAGCATGTCCACTATAGTGGCCACCAC
The DNA here is from genome assembly GCA_037957365.1 of Torreya grandis. Taxonomy (NCBI): domain Eukaryota; kingdom Viridiplantae; phylum Streptophyta; class Pinopsida; order Cupressales; family Taxaceae; genus Torreya; species Torreya grandis. The sequence goes on from JARHVA010005060.1 coordinate 436,196, forward strand.
AAATGCTCCCATGTGTTTGTTTAAGAAGAGGATGAACATAATATTTATTAACACATCAAAAAAAGGTACCTTCAACATTGTTATAATATAAGATTTTATATCAAAATGAATACTTAAAAGCTTGTTTGTGAATGTGAGTATTTTCATGATAATCTAGGTTGGGAAGATAAGTTTGGTGTTCCAAAAATTGAAAGATGTCTTTATACCATGGGTTTTGTCTAATGGTGATGGCCTCAATGTGCATATAAGTAAATCATGTGGTTGAATAGAGGATAGATATTTTCGTATTTGGATAAGAAAAATGGGATCAGTAATAACTTGGTGTTGATGAAAAAGACATGTTAAAGAAGTAAGGGAATCAACAATAGATTTTGATCTTGAGGGATAGGCTCGATGGTAAAAATAATGGAATATTTGGTAAGAGTAGTTTAAATTCAATGATAAAAAATAGATATTATTACTTTTTCATTGGTAATCACCATTGATTTGGTGACAAATGAGATAGGAATCACCTAAAGCATGCAGATATTAGATACCTAAAGCAAGAGCAACTCACATGCCTAAGATTAAAGCTTCATACTCTACTATATTTTTAGTGACATTAAATGTTAAGCAAAAAGCTAAAGGGATGATTTTTCCAAGAGGGCTTGAAAGAATAAAACCTACCACAGCTCCTTGAAGTCATTTAACACCATCAAAATGAAGGGTCCAAGTATCCTTGTGTAAATCAATATTAATTTGAGGAAGTTATTTGATAACTACTTTTGATTTAGTAGTATTAGGGAGGATACTAGATGCATCAAGATTATTTTATTCAATATCAACAATGAAATTTTGGAAGTAATGTTTAAGAGATATGGCTTGGTTAAGACCTTCAATATATAGAATATTGTCATTGGGAAGACTATCTTGAAGGTGGTCAGTATTGGCGATGGGAGTGGTAGCAAGTTGATTAGCTATGATTTATCCTTTGATAGCTTTTTGAATAAGAGTTCAGAGATTAAATTCCATGAGAAGGACCATCCACTTTCTAATTTTGTCTTCAAGAAGAAAGGATTTAGACAAGAAGTGATGAAGGGGGTCAGAATGAATTATAACATAAGTGGTTTGATAAATCATATAATGTCAAAGTCTTTCAGTTGTAAAATATATGGTGAGGCAATCATATTTGACTTTTGTGTAATGTTTCTCATAATCAGTGAGGCCTAAGCTGATATAGTAGATGGCATACTCTCTTCTCATATCATCTTATTGTGTAAGCATTGCCCCAACTGATATGGGTGTGGAAGAGGTAAATAGGATCAGTGGTCGATCATCGAAAGGAGGATGACGCGTAGGTGGGTGAAGTAATGATTCTTTCATATTATCAAATGCTTTTTGACAAGGTTCTATCTATTCAAAAGCATTACCTTTCTTAATAATAGAATTAATGGAGTGGATATGGTAAGCTATTTTTTGGATGAATCATATATTTTCCCTGAGTTTAGCGAGATGGATCAAGGAATGGGCATGTTGATGATAGTGTTAATCTTAGTAGGGTCAACATCAATGCCATGGAGAGAGCCTAAAAATCCTAATAGTTTATCATATATGACACCAAAGACACTTTTGTAAGGATTTAGTCTAACTTTGTATTTAAGAAGATGGTTAAATATGAGAGAAAGATTGGAAAGATGAGTCTTGTGACATTTAGCCTTAGCAATGGTGTCATCCACATAGATTTTTACAATTTTGTGGATAAGATCATGAAAGATATGAGTTATTTCTCACTAATAATTAGCTCTAGAATTTTTGAGTCTAAAGGGTATTTTAACATAGAAATAGGTGCCCCATTCCATGGTAAAAGTTGTCTTATGCTGGTCTTTGAGGGTAATGTGAATCTGGTTATAACCTAAGAAACCATCCATAAGAGATAAAATCTCATAGCTAGTTTTGGAATAAATAATGGTATCTATTGAAGGTAGAGGTAAATTGTCCTTGGGATAAGAAAGTTTAAGATTATAGAAATAAATACAAATTTAAATGACCATGGTGAACTTTTTCCAAATAGGGACTATGTTAGAAACCCATCTAGAATAGTCCATTTGTTTGATAAACTTAGAATCGAGAAGTTTGATAATTTATTTGTGACATAAGGTGGAAACTTTAGGTGGAAATTTCTATTGCTTTTGATGCACAAGTTTGGCATTAGGATAAGTGATGATATTGCACACCACAATGCTAGGGTTAATAATAGGGATGTCTTCATAGGACTAAGCAAAAATCTCATGATATTTATCAAAAAATAAAATAAAGTTATCATGTTTAGTAAGTGAAAGTTTATGAAAAACTATAATTGGTCAAGGGCATGATGGAGTAACATATTTAATGCAAGTAATTTCTTTGATAAGCATATCATTGCCATCTTAGAATTGGTATGGTACATTTGGTAAAGAAGAAATTGGATTATCTGTAGGGTCGATTTTAGCGATGAAGTTGTTGAAACAAGGGGATTTATTTTTGAAATTCCCAAGTTTGTGATGTTATTGAAGAAGTTGAGGTTCTCAGGCATGAAGTAATTTAATAATATCTTGATCATGAGGCAAATTAATAAGAGGAACATAATATCAACATCTACTTTGAGATTGAGCATTTGATTACCATGACGATCATGTTTAGAATGTATGTGACATACACATATGGATTTGGTATATAATGTATTCTTGGGAGTAGGAGGAGTAGATTGATCAGATGGGATTGGTATATAGTTAGTTTCTTTGATGGGAGAAGTATCAGATGTAATGATGGGATATATGGGTGGTAGAGAATATGAAATATTTTTTAGAGATTCAAAAGGTAATATTTGTTCTACGACCTAAGGAGTATCAAGAAGTGGAGAATTAATAAGAGGTACATGACCTTTGGGATCATAATCTATGTAAATGTTTTGAACATCCCAATTAAAAGCATGTATTTGAACTAAAGTTTTTTGGTAATATTGAACATCCAAGTCTTGGCATTGAGCTTGAGCCATTATGTATTTATCATTATAGGTTGGATAAATGGTACATGCTTGAGATTTAGGGGGAGTTTTAGAAGGTGAAATTCCAATGTTAGTAAATTTATGTAGGGACATGATTACAAGGTCTTGGAATAATTTGACCACTTCATAGTCATTGTAAGTGAAGGAATATTTTTGATAAGCAGGTTCTCGAGCATTACATGGAGTGGAAAATTAGTGATCTCATCAATGAGACGTATAGTGCGATCATGAGGTAACAATGAAGGAGGAATCGATCATGAGGTAATAGTGAAGGAGGAATCCTCACTAAGATATAAGGAGGTAGCTTAGTAGTGTTTCAAGTATTTTTTAAGTCATTAGGTTCATGATCATTTGAATCATCAAGAGTGACCTACAGATTTGGATTGATATTTATGAATTTAGGCAAGGTATCACTATTGAAGGTAAGAATGGTAGGGATACAATATTGATATTTTGGATTAGGAAGTTGAGTACTCCAAGGGTTGGGATTAGCTTCTTACTTATACCATTTTCCATTATGTAATAATTTGATGTATTGGATATTAGAAGAGCAATGGCCTTTATTCTGAGTCCAAGGGCATATAAGGAGTATGTTATAATATAAGGTCAAATAAAGGACCATAAGTTTAGTTTGATTAGTCTTAGTTCCAATTGTTAGGGGAAGCTAAATACAACCAAGTGGATTTTGATTAGCTTTGTCAAATCCTTGACAAGTGAGGTGGGTTTGCTTGAGATGATACTTATTATATAAAAGTTGTTAGATAAGCTACAAAGATGTCACATTAATATTGAACCCATCATTAACTAAGTATTTACAAATAAGGGTAGTATTAATGGCTATTTTAATGAAGAGTGGTAGATCATTAGCACAAAAAATGATTTCCTCATTGATCATGTCATTTTCAAGAAATTCAATAGATGATTTGAATGAAGGACAAATAATTTCAATGGTATGTATGTTGTTAGGTTGAGTCTCAATAGAGGGTGGTTCTTCATCTAGAGAATATGGATCTTCAATTTCTTGTAATTATTGCACAAGGAAATAACGATTTTAAGGGGAAGTATGAACTAACTCCATAAGTGGAATCTTTCAAGGCATGGATTTAAGTTTTTCCAAAAAGTTCTAATGGGATTTTAAAGAACCAATGTGAGTTTTAGAAGGTAAAGTAGATTTTGAAGGAATAGAATTTATTAGGGGTTTGAAAGAAGGAGGTGATTCCTCAGGTGCTTTTGAAGCTAAATGAGTGGTTGTAGTATATTTGAGAATTAATTCTTCTAAATATGGTTTCTTAGGTTTTGTGACAAGATCTTTATGAGTTGGTTTGTGATAATAATTGACCTTGGCTATGTTAACATATTGAGAATTATTGTAACATTGGTCATAGCTGGCATCAATAGCACAAACATCCTTGGTAGTTTATTGATTATTAGCTATGGAAAACATTTTTTGGTTACTAGAAGGAGCTTTGGAAACATGTCATTTTTGAGAAGCAGTGTTGTAATCTTGATGATGAAGGTTAATCATGGCTTAGTGACTGAAGGAATCACCAAGCATGTAGGAGACAAAAAAATTAGTAAGCCCTTGACAAGTTTCATGGGAATGACTAATGTCAGCATGGAACCGTCAAAATTGTTTAGGGTCATAAAATTTAGGAGGATTATTAGGCTAAGTAAAGGGTTTAGAGGGCAACAACAATTCTTTCATTTACTACATAGTGAGTGGTATGTGAGAAGATGGGGGAGTGTTAACTTTGGTAACTCCTAGTTTGGATTGAGGAATATTGCCAAAGATGGCATTGGTAGAAGTTTAAAAATATCCTTTAAGGAATTTTTTTATTAGATTTAAATTTCTTCATGAGGAAGTCTTGATGTTTAGATTGATCAAGAGCTTCTTAAATTGTTTGAAAAGAAAAAATATGAACCTTATATTGAATTGAAGGAATTAAAATAGTTATAAAGAGTTTAAACAAGTTATCATTAGTCATGTTATGGTAGGATTTATGAGCCAGAGCTTGCCATCATTTTATAAAATCATGAGTTGATTCAGTGGGAGATTGCTTAGCATTGATGAAATGGCTAAGCTAATTTTTAGGAAGATCATTATGTTGAAACTCTTTGATGAAAGGATTGACTAAATCCTCATGTTTCTAAATGGAATATTGGGGAAGTAGGTTATACCATTCCAATACATCACCAGTGAATGTTTTAACTAGAAGTTTAGTTGTGTTGAAAGTATTAGTTTAGATCCACTCTTTATAAATATTGCCAAAGGATTTGAGAAAGGATGCAGGGTCTTTAGTCCCATCATACTTGATGGTTGGAGATATATTCTCAATATCAATAGACATGATGAAAATATCTAAAGGCTCATTTTGGATATTTTGAACAATTTTTTTATTCATGATAGTTTGAAAAATAATATTTCCTGAGGCATCTCTAAGAGGTGGAGGAATAATGTTCGGATTGGTTTGAGGATTGAGAGCCAAAGGTTGATTATCCATATTGATCAAATGATGTTACAATTGAAACATTTGAGAGGTTTTATAAGTTTGCATTACATTCATTTTTTGTATGACTAAAGAAATAAGTTGAGTCATACCAATTGGTGGGTTGGTGTTTGTAGGAGAACTACCTAAATTGATATTAGGGGGAGGGTTATTGGAAGGTGGATTATTCATGGGATTGTTGGATAGACTTGTGTCAATTTCTCCCACATTATGTTAAAAAAATTGAATATGAGAATTATCTTGATAGGTACAAAAAGGATCAAATCCACCTACTTCATCCTGAGGTGTGATTTGAACCATGTTACAATCCATAGATGGAGGGGAAGAGGTGATCTAAGAGTGAGGGTTCTCTTGGGAGGAAAAGAAAGGGAGAAATGAATATCCCATATAGTGTCTAAATGGATTCAATTTGTCCAAAAAGATTCTAATAGGGGACTTTATTATGATTTGAGGAAATGAATAGAATGGTAAGGAAAGAAAAATAGAGAACTAAGTCAAATAAACAAGATAACAGTAAGAGTATAGATTTGACCAAGTATATATATTACTATAAATAGGAAAAAACACAATCTGATAAGGATATAGGGTTGACCAGGTTAACCTAGTACTATAACCTGACTAGTAAAAGTGATACAGAGTCAACCAGGTTGACTTAGTCCTATAGGTAGGAAGAAAAATAGTCTATAAGAGATTGTGTTAGTAAAAATAGTAGTGTACTAAAAATAGGAAAATATTTTTGAATGTACTTGAAAGAAGAAGTGAAAGTAAGCACACAAATAATTACATCAAAGAGAATGATCCAATTAGGGCACACATCATAAAACCTTAAACCAATTTTGGCCTATGCATTTTTTAAAAATACAACATACAATGAACAAAGAGAAAGTAGCCAAATGAAAATCAAATGCTAACTAAGTGGTCATACTTAATGTTGTTAGATTATTATAAAGTTTTATTTTTTGTGTGATAGGGAAGATGGCTGAAAGTAGTGAACTAGAAAATAATCTATGGATGGTTTTAGGATATTTAGGGTGAAAGGGATCTATGTTGCCAATGGTACTAGCTTAGTATTGGGGCCTACCCCTTACTTAATAAACCCATAGTTATAATAGTGTCGAGTGATTTGTCAATATATACCATTAACCACATGTTTATACTTATCCAAAAAACCAAGTTGGCTTCCCCCTTGGTGATGAAATCCAAGTAGGTAGGACTTGGGAAGATAAATATTTAAATCCATTTTAAATTTACGTGATTTGGTAGTGTGTGAAAGAAAGATAAAAATAGTGACACTAAATAGTATATTGATAAACAACCTAATTAGACTATGTGAGCTACTCTAAGCATGCAAACAACTGAAAATGAAATTGTGAATTAATTAGTAGAATGTAGTTGTTAATTTTGAATTTAAGCATATTATAGATTCACTTCAAATGATAGTGTAATAAAACATTAAAAAATAGAGTCGATAGGGTGACTAATGTATTGTAAAAGTAGGAGTCCTTAGGAACTAAGTTGACTAGGTTGACCTCGTATTTTAGATAGAAGATATACTATAGAACTAGGTTGACTAGGTTGAGCTAGTTTAATGTAAGATTGGAGTTTTGAAGACTAAAAAATTTGAAAAATAAAACTTAAAGGGAGAATTTAATTGAAATATATATAAATAAAGGAACCTTAATGGGTTGGAAGATGCTGAGGACTATGAAAATTATATTAAAGTGTCTTGAATGTTTCTTTCAAGTTCTTCTAACTGTGTTGACCTAGTTTCTATAATTCCCTATTTATTGAAGTCTATTTAAGATGACTATATCAGACTGGTCAACTTGGTTTGTTATCTAGAAGTTGAATGTGATACTAAGTTGACCTGAATGACTTAGTTTATTGTTTTGGAGTTGAATAAGAGACTAAGTCGACCTATTTGACATAGTTTGTTATCTATAACTAAAGAAGAGTATTGTGTCAACCTGTTCTATCCATTAACTTGTATCTAATGAAGACTTATATATAAATAATAGAGTCATTTTGATGTGACTATGTGTTAAACCTATGCATAGAAGATAGAAACTATACTAGCCTAGTTGACCTAGTATCGCATATATAGAAAAATAATAAAAATAAAAGAAATGAAAAATGTGAAAGAAAATCTTCAAGGTTTAGATTCACATTAGGTTTAGAAGAATGTATGTAATTATAAATGCATTAGATCCAAAAATCAATCCTATCTTGAAGAACATAGATCCCATGTACACTTCTAATTGGGGATACATTAGATAGTCAAGGTCATGACCAATATAGATCTACTAAACCTAATTAGGGGATATATTATGATAATAAGATCACTAGGGAGGGTTCCAAAGCCTCCAGTGAAGAAAAAGTATGCAATAACCTTAACTAAGTCCTATTTCTTCATATTCACTATACTAATAACAAGTAAAGTAAATAAATGTAATCTAGTGCTCACTAAAGCTTGTGGCACAAACTGAGGGGTTAGTAAACAAATGAAAGTAAACATGCATAAGAGAACCCTAATTAAGTTATGTATAGTTAAAACACTAATGCATGGAGAAGAAGAGTAATATTATTCAAAATCCATTACTTATGTTACTTTTATTTACTAGAGAGAGGAGAAAAGTTAGAGATACTTACCTGGAAGGCAAACCCATCGAGACTCAATCTCTCCTTTAGCCAAAGGTACTTTGAAAGAGGTTTTTGTGTGTTGTAAGGATAACTAAAAATGCCAAAGCATCCAAGAATTCTCCACAAGAATATATTTTTCTCCAAGTAAAAACCCTAAGCTAAGACTCCTCAAGTAGAATGGTGGAAGAATAGATTGTAAAGAAGCGTAAATGAATAATAACTCTTGATTTATTTTTAATAATGGTGAAATGATGTGTTTATATAAGCAGATCTAACCCTAAACCTTTCCAATATATTTTATCGATAAGGTTGACCCAGTCGACCAAGTATCATTATTGACAAAAACTCACTAGGTCATGGACTAGGTTGGCCAAAAGCTGACCTAGACCCTAAATATTTTTTGCCAATAAGAGTACAAGGTCGACATAATCAACATAGTCATGTAAAATATCAAAAGGGGTAATAGGTTAAGAAAAGTGGTAATTAAGGTTGAAAATGAATGGAGTGTGAAAAAGAAGATACAAAGCTTAGGGGAATGTTTTTAGTAGTTGGTTAGATTGGTAATAAGTGGCAATAAGGGACAAAAATCCTACAAAGCATCAATGGTCTGCCCACCCCTTTTTTGATGCACCCCTTAAGTCATGCACTTAGAGAGATTGAGACTTAATAGGTTCTTACAAGATAGAAGGCATTAGTAATTGATAAAAGTTTGAAAATATTATATGTATATAGGAGCCTCATAAAAATTCAACCATATACCATTACCATTGTCTTTTTCACCATGTGATAACCCAGATGTGACAACTAAGGATAAATCCATGTCCTCTAGTGGAGTACTATTCCCCACACCATGTCACCTCACCGTAATCACATCTTACGACCCACCATGGGCCCATACCATATCATCATACTACCACATCACTTGTATGTCATGTCACCAACATACCACATCATATGCACACCAACATGATAGATCACCAAGATGCCATCTCAGCATGCAATATCACCATGAATAATGACTATGAATAGTTCTCATGAATATTGACCTATTAATAGTGGATTCAAACCCTTACAATTTCCCACTTGAATTCATATACACATGACTTTACCACACCTATGTCTTCTACCAACTAGCTGCCATCTAGTTATCATCAATGCCCACTACTGCGCACACACAAGACCAGTAGAAATTTTTTGCACTACTAAAACTTCTCTTCCCTAATTAGATTTGTGAACATCTACTCCTCCATAGAAAATTTATATAAATTAAAGTGACTCCAACTTCAACATAGACCCATCCTTCTTCAGGATTTTATCATGAACTACTCACAACTCCCACTACTTAGAAGTATCTAGTCTAGTGCACACCATGACATACATGAGGCTTTCATACTTATTATGAATATAATACATAAGACAACCATGTATTCTCCTCCTCTAAGATAATTCAAAAGACAACTTTAAAATATCACAATAAGTGGGATATTTGACTGTCTTTCTATATGCCCACTATGCATCTCCATCCTTGCTTTGTTCATATCATCCTAATCACCCAAGCCATCTCACCATTAATCATGTTGGGGACTGGAACCAATATGCCATCTACAAATAAGATCAACCTCTGCTAAACCTCGGCTCTCCATGAAGGTATCCATGTACCACATTAGTATGACTATTGTAACCTATACAATCTTCAATTTTTCAAACCAACAAATCTTTTCCTCATATTCATATATCTCTGACTACTCCATCTCATCTTGATATCACCATGTAGGAATGATTATTTTGCATCCATATTCTCTAATAACAAGTGCACACCACACTCTTGATATTAGCTATCAATAGGAGAAAAAAAACCATAGAAGTTAATCACATGACTCCTCCATATATATAATACCATTACCTATCATGATCAACATGGTACCCATCCACATTTCTTGGGAAATCATCATGATACTCAGTGCATCAATATACCTACTAAGTTTTTGAGACCCAAAGATACAATCAAGTTACATTCTACTGTACTGCATGTCAAAACAAATGTCCTCTTCCTTCCATGGAACCTCAGGTCATATTTGTTTTTATCTATCATGAACTACTTCAATAATAGGAGAGAAGAACCCACAAAAGTCAACACCTTACTTCTACATGTAGTAAACTACTACCCATTATGCTCAACATGGTACCCATCCTTAGTTCTTGTGAAGTTGTTGTGCTACTTAGTGTATCATTGCACCTACCAAGTTTTCAAGCCTTAAATATGTAGTCAAGCTTCATCCTAATATATTTTGTCACACACATGGACTTATCATTCCACAGAACCCCTAGTCATATGTTTTATCCTTCATTCACTAGGTACAATATAAAGTTTCTTGTACCTCCTCCTCTACATGTAATTTCTACATCATATCATCTCACACATTGTGGTAGTAGGATCCCACAACTTGTACCCATTCATCAGTTGAGAACCACAACAAGGTACATGCCTTTTCATTCCCCTCCATCTACACCTATGGAGACCATCTTGATCTACCATTAGCAGTACAATTATTTCTTTATTAGGAACACTATGTTGGTGCTGATCTATTTGGTAAAAAATTTTAAGCTTTTCCTTCATTCTCGATCTTCCTCCAAGAGAGAAATACCTACCATTCAAACTTTTTTTGTTGTTATTGTATCTTGGTCTCTCCACCTATAGTTACTATTTTCACAAACTAACCACCAACCATGTTTTGCTACCACTTTTTAGGATCTCAATACCTAACCCTAAAACATATGCAAGTAAATAAATGTGGAAATAAAACAAGCTATAAAAATAAAAACATATGAAAGAAAACACATTGCACAAGATATATGTGGAAAAACAGCTAAACCAACTATGGAAAAACCATGTGGGTAAAGTAAACATCTAGACTTCATATTAATTAATAAATCTCTCTACAATAATAAATCCTCTTAGAAACTCCTTTATAGTGCTTACAAGCACTCGAATGAACCAAGATTACAACCAAGCCTTATAGGGTCCAACCTCCAAGATACAACATGAAAATCCATATAATTCTAACACCATAACATCTAAGGTGATCCCCAAAGCATCAACCTCCATCCCCATTAGTAGAGTTAACAAGCCTCCAAGATCAAACTAGGTGAGCCAAGCTAACATAGCCTTTTTGGATCTAACCTTTAACCTCAATGATCTCCATGTTTCAACAAAATAGGTGAGTCAAGCTCTCATCTAAGCCTTATAAGCTCTAACCAGCTAAGCATGAATAATTCTTACAATCCAAGCAACTAGGTTAGCTAAGCTTCCATTACTTATAACTTCTAACCTTCTACCATGATCCAAGATTGATACCTCTTACGATGGGATAATAATAAAAAGGAAAACATAATGCTTTATAACATTTTACAATGAGAGAGAGAGAAGAGAGAGAGGGAGAGATAACTTCATGTCTACTCCAAAAATTTGCCATATTTGAGTAGGTGACATGTGATATCAGTGTTGGTTATCTCTATGTGCCAAAATTCATCAAAAAATGACCTTCCACTAGACAAGATCTAAGGCCACCTTCATGTGGCTCCAAAACTTGATCCCACTTCCACAAGTGAGTCTAAACACTCAATAGTATTCTTCTTATCTTCTTCATCAAGGGTCAATAAAGTGAACCATCCACTTTAGAAAATATTCCATCTACACATGTGAGGCCAAGCAACAACAAAGAATCTGTGTCTTCTTCTTCACATGTGATCACAAGAGTCTAAAAGGTGTTGCAATCACCTTTTGACCTTTCCTAGACATGTGAATCATGGAGCCTCTTAGAGATTTGACCCCATACCATGACCCTTATCTTTTTTCACCATATGACAACCCATATGTGATAACTAAGGAGGAATTAATGTCCTCAAGTGGAGTACTACACCCCACATCATGTCATCTCATCTTGATCATATCCTACGACCCACCATGGGCCCATGCCACATCACCATTCTACCACATCACTTGTATGTCATGTCACCATCATGCCATATCAGCTTACCACATCACCATGAATAGTGATTTTGGATAGTTCCCATGAATATTGACTTATAAATAGTGGATTCACACACTAATAATTTTTAATATAAGAATGCTGGTGAAATTTACATAGAGTTTGTTTATATTACATTTTATTGTGTGAAATCCCAAAAATGCAATCAAAGATCCTGTTAGCCTTCAAAAATCCTAGAATTTAGAATATCCATCTCAATCCCACTGAAATATGGTAGCATAGTCTAGGTGAGTTTATTTTATTGATTATATTAATTTAAGTTCATCTTATTTCTGTTATTTATATCTATCTACACTCAGAAAGATTTTACACTATCTTATGTCTACCCAAAAAAAAAACATTTAAATTTTTAACCTCATATCCTAGAAGATTCGATATCAAATCCCAAGTGGGTTTTACAATCCCATTTTAAGGATATCATAAGTATCCAAGATAGGTTTTATTTATGTATTATCATTGTGAGGACTACTTATTTCATTTAAACATTATCATTGTATGGTCATTTACATTATGTTTCTCTATAGAATCATCTTAGCCTTTGTGAATCATTCCATAGTCTGTAGCCTTGGTATATTGATAATTATATAGGATTGAGCTTAATCCTATAGAATCGATCATGATCCTAAAAAATAGACCATGATTCCTGTTACAACCTATATCTCAAAATATGAATCAATTCTAGTAGTATGTTAAAAGAGAAAATCAAATATCTGATTTGATCTTATTGTTTACTTTTTGAAGCATGATATCCTATCTTCAAATAGGCATATTTTATATTTTAAATCCACATCTCTTTAAAAACATTTTATAAAACTATTTTATCATTATTATCTTTATCTGCTTTATTTCTAATATATTGGGTTGGCATCCTTGTAATGAAGTGTACCAATTCTTGGGACTAGAATCATAACAGGTAGCCCACTCATTTATCATATTAATATATCTTTTTTTTGATTTGTCTATTTTGTGTAGGTAATCCTTTCAAGACAAAAATGATTTCTCACATTGCTAGATATGGTACATAATCCATTCCAATCATAGGTAGTCTTGTAAAACCATGTATCTTATCATTATTATCTTTATCCACTTTATTTCTAATATATTGGGTTGGCATCCTTATAAATAAGTGTACCAATTCTTGGGACTATAATCATAACAGGTAGCCCACTCATTTATCATATTAATCTATCTTTTGTTTGAGTTGTCTATTTTGTGTAGGTAATCCTTTTAAGACAAAAATGATTTCTCACATTGCCAGATATGGTACATAATCCATTCCAATCATAGGTAGTCTTGTAAAACCATGTATCTTATTTCATGTGTTTGAGTAGTTTAATTTATATATAAAATGAACAAAAATACTTTAAACACAAGCACCTAAATTTTGTTCATCCACCATCACATGGTAGAACCAATAGGAACCAGTCTAGGCTGTGTGATTTGGGTGAGTATGTGAGGTCACTCACATGATATAATGACACAATAGCATGTTGAATTATCCGTTTCTCTAAGAATATGACTATTACTTAGTCATGTAGAGCTAAGGATAGAAAGAAACCCAACATTTTAGTTATATTACTGGGACCCATTGCATTTGTTATCATGATGGTAGGCAGATGCTTGAGTGGATATATTTGGAAAATATTGAGCATTGAGTTAGTACCTTAGGCAAATTTTCACTTTAGCATTTTGAGCCAAAAAATTCTAAACACAGATGGGTAAAGTATCACTTATATGATTTTCTATATGAATCATTCTTTGTATAATTACCCATTCACTTACATGCTTGGATTTCAGCATATACATAAGACCATTCCAAATATAATGGACATAAAGCTCTTTGGTCAATAGAGTGGCATATATCCTTAGCAAATTTAAAAGGCACTTGGACACATAAAATGTATGTGTGATGGATAGGAGCGCTCAATAGTTGCATTTTTTAATATGATTTCTCTACATAGTATTGTCTAAAATAAGCATAGTTTAATTTTTTGAGGAACCACATGGGAGGTATCCCAAATAGTTTCCATTATAGATTAAAAATCTTATGGTTGATTCAAGACCTTATAATTTACCCATGGGTGGATAAACTCTCTCTCTTGCATGAGCAACATGACTGGTGGGGAAATGGATGGGTATACATTGGTATGAGATTCATAGTTTAACATGGAAGTAAGATAATGATAAATTTAAAAGTGTAAGTATGATGAATCTAGGTGTAATGGAATGAGGGTTAGTGATCCTAGAGGAAAATAAGAGGATACTAGAAATACCATGAGAATTCATAAGAGTGCATAAAATCATGGTGTGTATTCCCTAACCATAGATTTTTTACCTTCATTAGCACAAATATGTGTAGGAGAAGTAGGATAAACATTGATAGCATAACCCAATACAAATGAACCCAATTACCCTACCACCACACATGCTCATGCATTTAAGTTTGATGGAATTATTATTATAAATTGGGATATTAAGAATGTAGAATCTAAAGTTGAATCTAAAACTAAAATTATATAGGAATATTTGGAAGGTTAAGATTAAGACAAAAATTTACCCATAATTCCTACCTTTATATTATAATAAAGACCTATGGATTACCTTAGAATGCTCATTGGAGAAAATATAATTAGTGGGAAAACTATAGTACCAATAATAACTAATCAACCTCCCCCATTTCCCATTATCTTTGGTAAACCTCTTATTTCAAGAAGCATGGGAGGTAGTGTCATCAACGGTTTTACTAGAGCTGGAGGATCAGACCATGATGCAAGAGGCATTGGAAGACCTCCACCTCAAGATTCAAGAGGATCTAGAGGATCACCATAGCAAGGTCCACTAAAACCACAAAGTTTATCTACAATCAATTACGAGATGACACTTCACTTACCTAAATATTAAGGTGTAAAAAATAAAATAGAACATGTTCACAACTGTGAACTCATTTGGTGAACGTGGGGTATCACTTATTCAAAGAAAAAGGTAAATTAATTTCCCACTATTTTATTGGATCACACACATAAATGGTACCATAAATTCGATCCCCAACAAGTGGTTATGAATTATTAAAGGCTACCTTTCTATAAGAATTTGATATCCTTGAATTTGAGCAACAAAGTATTGTTTCCTTAAAAAATATCAAAGAAGATCTCATTGAGATTGTGTGCATGATTGATGCACATTAAAAATACTTATTTCAAAGATATCATTTTAGATTAACCTAACACATCATGATCAATGGTTTTTTTGGATGTTTATTACTTCCATTTCAATGATCCTTATCTCAAAAGACTTTCATTGAACCATGTGAGGCACTAGAAGCCACCCTCCATACTGAAGTTATGAGAAGTATAGAAATGTGATCAACCCCTTTATGGAGGATTAGCTCATTGTAGTGGCTTGTGGTGTGTTGACTATGAAGTGGAAGTCCATAATAAGAATAACTCTCCATGAAAGAATGTTCATGATGCATTAAAATAGTCCTTTGATATTTTAAATGAAAATCATGATGTAAAGAGTTATCGATTGCTTTAGTGTGCCACCAAAGTTAAAGTGTTATTATATTATAAAATATGTGATGTATGTATGCATGATACCAATGACTATTAGGTTATTAATGAGATTCATGAAGCATGCACATGAGGTACATGTCAAACTTGCATAGCTAACAACTAGGAGGCTAGTGGAGGTTGATATTTTAGAATTTGAGATCATGGAAATGGATACTAAAGTGGTCATTTTCCACCTAGAATATGTTACAAGTGTGATTCTTTGGACCACTACCAGTGTGATTGTATGGTCTAGCCAACATACACATTTTGTAAGAATGAACATCACTTATAATAATGTCTTGATTTATATGATTTCATTATTAAAGAACAAAATGAGAAGGGTGTCATGATGATACATTTTGAAAAAAATCCTAATAATTAGTGGATGTCATACCCTACCACTCCACTAGCTAGACCTAAGGTCAATATTACTACACATAGTGGTGTTCATTCACAACTAGCTTCAGATCCACTTACTAAAAAAGTTTAGTGTGAAGAACCATATGAATAACACTATCCCAATGCTCAATGATAGAAAGTCATGTTTCAATATATAATGGCATTAGTGTATGAATTTCAAGGTGAAATTGAGTTATTAAAATACAAGGATGTTAATATTTGGTTCGAGATGAAAATAAATATGGTACCCATGAACTCAATGCATGACTAGTTCCAAGAGCTATGAAAACTCTTCTTTAATGAATACATCATTATTATCCTCAATAATTGGTTATGACAACAAATAACAAAGACTTCTATGGACCATCATTTGAACAATGCTTGATGACAAGAGACCCCCATTAAACCAAACCCAAAATGTGACAATGAGGTCCTTGTCAATACATCCATTTAATGGATGGATGATTAGTGACATCTTGGTAGACATTAGTGTGGAATTTAGGTGTCTAAAAAAATATGGGAAACCTCATTTTGTAACCTTTCCCACATGTCTTGTTCATGGTCAATAAGACTCACTCAGTGTTCATAAGCATTTTAAATAATTCTACCATCAACATATTTGGATTTGCATTCAAGGGTGATTTTAATATTATCAATATTGTTGAAACTAATGATTTCCTTGCTCTTTTAGATCGACCTTGGCACTATGTGAACAATGTTGACTTGCATTTCAAGAAGAGATATATCAATGTTGATAATGACACTTAGCACATAGTGATACCTATAAATAATGACGAAGGACCTACCATTAGGAAAGTCATTGATGTTAATACAATTTATAACATTATTTCTCAATGACATGAAAATGTGGATCCTACACCTGATTGCATCTTGTGATGGGAGGATGCTCATTCTATTTATGACACTACCAATGTCATTTGTGAGTAATGGGGTTAAGGAACATATGATATAACCAAGTAGGTTTGTGGTGTCTTAGATAGAAATTGAAGCTCCTCTCCAAAGTTTTCTCAACACCACAAAAATTTTCACCTCATTATTGAATTCCTAATCGCTGGACCACCCTTATAATTCGACTAAGAACCTAAGTTTCATGGTCATATGGAGGTCTAAGAATACTTATGGTATTTATAAGATTAATATCTTAATAAGGATGAAAGGTTTTACACAATCCACTTTCTATTTTAAGGTACAACTACATGATGGTGATGTACTCATCGATACCAATTGGATACATGGGAATAAGTACGCGTATCCATGCATAATTACTTTCACCATGACAATCATGTTTACACCACCCTGATTTATAGTGGTATTACTTCTCCATAAAAACATATAACACAATGTGAATGCCTTTGGAGTGTTTTGAAAATTATTTTAGCAAAATTATTATGGGTACATGCATTCTATGATACCCTACATGCTTTGTCTAGGGCGTGGTACATTAACCAAGAAAAGTGTAGAGACATAGCTAATTAGTAGTGTATCAAATATAGTTTGATTCCCACATTTTAGTTTCCTTCAAGGCATATGGATTTAAATTTGTCTCTACAAGTGATCCTTCAGGTAGTTGTGGGTGATTAGGAACCGATTGAAGACTAGATATGATACATGCATGGTGAAACTAAGGATAATTTGTCCATAATCCAAGAACCAAATACCCCTACCATGGTTTCCTTAGAATTTAACTCTCAACTAGACCATGCACATAAGTAAATGATCCCAAAGGGTAAGAAAAAGGTTATGTACCAAGTTGATGAGGGTAGTAATTATGATCAACTAGGGCCATCATTTGATTACTTAATTCTACACATAGGGTGTGGGGTATGCAATGCCAAAGATACCATCAAATTCAAGAAAAAACTATATTATATTCCACTCCAAATGTTTTGGTATAACATTGAAATTAATAATTCACCTAAATTAGTGACTATGGAAGATTACTGGTCTAATGCTGAGATAAGTAAAATCTTTGAGCTTTTGCATGAGTATCAGGATGTTTTACCATGCAATTAAACTAAAATTAAAGGAGTGCATCCATCATTGGGTAGAATGCACATCAATGGGTTGGTCCCATGGTGATCAACATCAATAAGGATGGTTGCATTCAATTTTTTTTGGATTGCAGGATACTCAGTGCAATATGTGTAATGGACCCTTTCCTAATGCCTTCCATCAAGGAAATTTTTGAAGGTGTTTTTGGTTGTGAGATCTACACATTCACTGATGGTTTTTTTGGCTATCATAAAGTCTAAATTATTGAAAATGGTAAGGAAAAGACAACATTTACAATTAAATAGGGTTATTTTGGGTATAATGTTATGCCTTTTGGCCTAAAGAATGCATCAGATGTGATCTCACACATTATGGTGGAAGCTTTCAAGGATTTCGTCCACAAGTATATTTAGGTATAATTGGATTACTAGACCATGTATGGTTTATTGCACAACCAATGTGATAATATCTACCTCATGCTCAAATGTTATTGACAACCTTATATTTCCTTGAATTTGAATAAGTGCATCTTTTCCACCCTATTTTAGATTCTATTGGGATATATTATTTGATGGGATGGACTATTAGTGGATCTGGCTAAAGTTTTGATCATTATCAA
The DNA here is from genome assembly GCA_037957365.1 of Torreya grandis. Classification (NCBI taxonomy): domain Eukaryota; kingdom Viridiplantae; phylum Streptophyta; class Pinopsida; order Cupressales; family Taxaceae; genus Torreya; species Torreya grandis. The sequence continues at coordinate 454,996 of JARHVA010005060.1, forward strand.
ACTCCTAACGCCAACCACTTAATGCAAGGTCAATGCCTTCTTGGGTTACACAAGGTACCATTAAAATTTAATTTTGGGTTATGCTAACATATTCACCCTAACATATGAAATACTCAAGCACAATGGCCCATTTTTATGGATGACTCAACATTAGCAAGAATTTGAGACCCTAAAAGAGAAAATGGTGATTGTGCCCATTATCTAGTTCTTGAACTAGAACCAACCATTTCATATGTATGTCGATGCTTTAAGGATGATAATAGGCACTATGCTTATATAATCCAGTGAAGAAAAACTTGATCATCCTATTTATTTTGCTTGTTGGAAACTCACACTAGTGGAATGGAACTATTCCTTGACATATTATGAGGCCTTGTATAGGGTTTATGTACTTCATAAGTTTCACTAATATTTGTTAAAAACCCCATTTATTTTCTATATGGATCTTGAATTTTTTGAGTATTTTATAAATAATATATTATTTCATAGATACATCTACCAATGGATTTTTCTTTTTCAATAATTCTAGTTCTCTATGGTCATAGAACTAGGTAAAGTTAATTGTGGACACAACCATCTCTCACATATTCAATCTAGTGAACCATCACATGCCATAGAGGATGACTTACTTGATGTAAAATAATTTGAAGTTACATGCATGCCCAAATAATTGGAATAAAATACATTTTTCATACAACAATTTCTATGCCCAATAACCTCACAACCCAAGACAAAAAGTAGCTCACTGTATGCACTACCCCTTTTTAGCTTATTATAGAGGACTTTGTACAAAAATGGTTAGGATGAAATATTATGAAGGTTTGTAATGTAACACAAGCATCCATAAGTCCTTAAATATATTCATAAGGATGTCATATGACATTATGCTAGTAACATAACAACACTAAAAGTTTTACTAGTTGGATTGCAGTAGCCCACCTTATTCAAAGATGCCAAAGTTTCACCAATGTTATATTTTTTAGTACATATGTAACCCAAATCAAAGGATATCATGCCTATTCATCCAATACTTGATCATAAACCATTTGAGAAATGGGTTATTCATGTTATTGTGCCTATTAAACTAGCTACATGATGAATTGGTGTGCAATACATCATTATTATCATAAAGTATCTCAAACATTGGGTTGAATCAATGCCCACACATGTTTGTAATACTATGAAAAATAACAAATTTATATGGGAAAATATCATCACAAGGTATGGATGTCCTCTAAGTTTAAAAAATGATTGTAGTACTCACTTCCTCAATGAAACAATTTGTATCCTCTTGGCTTAATTCATAATTTTGAACCATAAAACCACGCCATACAACCCCGAATAAAATGTTACAAATGAAACCTTCAATAATATCTTGGGTCACACACTAACCAATATTTATAAATTTAGTTGCACTAATTAGGATGATCGAGTTTCTTCTATTTGGATTAGTTTTACGAGTAGAGTTAATTGTAACCTATTTATATATTATGAATGTTGGAAAATATATGATTAGGAGTCCCTAAAAGCACACTTGGATGCTCTAATTTAACTATATGAAACATTATTTATCACACACTAGAGTTAAAGAGTTGAGAAGCCAAAATAGAAAACCTGACATTATCGACATATCAAAACCAAAGTTTTTCATCCTAGTATGCATGTCCTAGTCTATGATTCCAAGTTTTCACACCATTTAGGTAAACTAAGGTTCTACTGGGAAGGTTCATTTATTGTTTATGATTTTTCTCTTATATATGTTTACAAATTAAAAATATTGGATGGTCAATTCTTACAAGACCATTTCAGTGGTATTTAGCTCTGGCCCTACTATTCTATGCAAATATTCAATTCAGTGAATAAAGCCTATGCTATTATGTTATTATAGCATTCTATTGGATTTTAAAATAAGCTTGGTATTGAATACATTCTTTTTTTAATTCTTTAACACTTTTTAATAATCTTTTGGTATTTTTCACTATCTTTTTATTTCTTAACATGAATTGTGTTATGATATGGCATGGAGGACCACACATAGATTTTAATGTGGGGTGGGTTTTAAGGATGGATAAGCTAATTAAATTATAAATCACACAATAATAGTAATGTAAAGGAATCACATAAGAGGAGAACATGTAGAGGAGGTACATGAAGGGAATGATAAAAAATTTGTGCTAGATAGAAGAATATAGAATAAAATGGGACACACAAAATAGGGAACATGAGGGATGCACAAAATAGACAGTAAAAGGCATGAAAGAGGTGGCATGTGACCCATGTAATTAGAATAACTACTAAAAAGTAAATACCATAATAAAAATGTGTTAAAATAGGAAACGATTTTTCCTATGAACAAATTGGGAAATTTAAAGTTTAACAACTAGCATGCACTTTGGGAAAGATGTAATGACTCTAAAAGGATGAGGTATGTATTTATTAATAATGTAGTTGTATGAATGTCAAGGGTGTCAAATGGACACCAAGGTATTCCATTTTAAACATCAAATGGTTTAAGCGATGGAGGATGACATAGAAAAATTAATGTGAAAATTTGGAATAGACTATAAAAGAGAAAGAGACATTCCATTTTAAATTTTATTAAAAATTTACAAGCCATTATAGAGCTCAAATATACCATGAACAAGTGACAATATAAGGTGATTACATAATTTTTTTTAGTGATGAATTTCAAAATAGATATTGTGGTGAAAAGCATTCAACAATGAAGTGGTAAAGTGACCATAAGAGTGGTTGTGAGAAAGTTGCAGGTTGCAAGCATCAAATATATCATTAGAGGAGGTTGAAGTAGGAATATGAATCATTATAAGTCTTGATAAAAGTAATTCAAAATATATTCATTTAGTATAACTGATTAGCTGAGTGTTAAACTTTGGTGACCCTGATCGATGATGCAGCCAAAGTGAAAGTATGATAGGAGTATAGATCCATTATCATCCATCCCTCAAGTATAATAATAGGAGGGCAAAAAAGAAGGAATTATAATTTATATCTAAGAAGAAGGATCTAATGAATGAGGAATACAAGGCATGGACCCCATAAATATGAAAGAAGGGACATATAGTGGAAAGGCAACAAAAATGACACTCGTAAGAAAGAAGGCTACTACTACACAACCACCTTCTCCCATTTTGTTTGAGTAAATGCAATACCTATAGATAATTATGTGCATAGATGATTGGGTGTCGAAGGTTTCCAATTATCATGTTCTTGATTAAAATCATTTCCATCTTAGAAATAAACTCAACTTGAAACAATACTATTAGGTGGAGCATCAAAACACTAAGAATCAGATCACCTATGATCTCATGTTATACAACTTACTACAGGATGTGAACATGATCCAACTCTTCCAACTTCATTATCTTAGGAAAATTTAGGAGTAAAATCACTTTCTAATTTCATGCATTCATGAAGACTACCTCTACTTTGATGGTCGTAAGATGAGAATTACCCCTTAGTGGATCGATAAAGTAATGAGGTTAATTTTTTTCAAAGATGATGTTAGTATGGATATTGAGGATCAGGAGGAAATTTAAAAAATGAAGGTGGAATATTAATATAAAAATTAAGGCCACACCATGTACATCATGAGCCTTATAGATCCCATAATTTGAGTGGTTACATGCTTGGCTTTTACCAAACTAGGAGGCATGGATCGGTTGAAGTAAGTGGATATGGCCCACCTCTATGTCACTATCCAAATGGACAATGCAACAAAGTATAATTACTCCCTATACTTTTTTAATAAAATTTTATAGGATGTTGATAAGGCACATCACCTACCTAACTATAAATCCCTTGGGGAACAATTTTGCTAATAATGGTTTTTGATGAGATTGGCATCCTGGAGTATTATGAAAAGGAACTAAATTAGATGTACCACAAAATCATAAGTCCCTAATTGAAAGGTTAAAATGATTCACATTCCTTAGTGCCATCACGCCCTCATATAAAACTAATATGAAAATTTGGTTTGATGGCATGAGAGAGACATTTGGGAATAAATGGTGCCTACTCAAGGAGTTGATTGCACAAATGGGAAAATATGTTGCATTTTATGTAAATAACACTACTCCCTCATTATAATATGGATGGCAAGCATAGAAAACTTATCACCATGGCTCAATCTACACCACATATTCACTGCTAGATATTTTATGGACTTTGTGAATAATATTGAGTATGTGTTCCCTATAAATATTGATGTAGATGATAATGATCTTGAGATCCATACTATTCACAATATCTATGTATACCCAAGGAGACACACTTATATGGAGAGGAATTAGATTCACAATATTTATATATTCTTAGCCCCCAAAAGAGAACATTAAGAAGTAGAGAAGCAAAAAAGTTGTCACTCCCCTCTCAACTATGAACATGCATAAAATAAAGGGTGTAAATGAAATATGCCAAGACTAAAGGAAACTAGATCAAGTAGGGAATAAGAGGAGTAACCTAGTGTCGAGACTAAATGATAAAGATAAACCCCATCACCTACAATAGCCTAGGGACTACCTACATAATATAAAGATGTTACTACACATCTAACTACCCAAGTAGAACCTAAAAAGGAAATGCCTGAAGTGGTGATTTTAGACATAGGTGAAGCATTTATGGATACACAACCTATAAAGGAACCCAATCTTGAGCTGAAAAAAGAACATCCTATTGGTCCCAATGAATAATAGTAAGTTTATGAGTAGTAAATGAACCTAAAAGTAAAAAACTTGAAGAATCAGAAAGAGAGGAATGCCCCAACATATAGGACCTTAGAATTGGTACCAATAAGCAATGGGAAAAGATTCATAAAATTATTGATCTAGAGTGTGACCCCCAAAATGAAAAGGAACATATGAATAAGGTGAAGCAATAATGACATAAAAATCAATAATACCATATTTATAATGTATTCCAATAAGACACACTAGACAAATAATTATATTTGTGGGGTTATTTCCCCAAGCATGAGTCCATGGAATAAACTCAGTCTGAAATGCCCATTGTAATGGAAGTATATCACAATGAAAAATAGTTTGAGATTCAAATGGATAGCACAAACATAATCCTAGAGGTATCCTATATTCTAGACACACTTTGGGTAAGTCCCATGAAGTGCTTGCTAACACAAACAAGTGAAGCCCTCATGAAGTTTTCCCTAAAAGTTTCTAGGAAAATTATTCTTAATAGTCATGACATGGTCCAGATTAATTAAAAAAATCTAGATGTCATATAAATTTATCAATAATAGCATTAAATGAAGCATAACATTGAATAAAAAATTGAATAACTCAAGTGCCAACTAGATGTAGCCAAAGTGGCTTGGCTTAGGACATTGTGCTTCTACCAGAAAAAATTGAGTGGTGAAGCAACACTCGTGGATGGATTTCCCATTATTGGTGAAGCAATTAATAAATTGGAGACACTAATGAACCTTTTATTGAATAAATTTAAAACTATGGTGATTCCCAAATAGTAAAAACTATAGGCTACTGTTCAGTTCACCGAGGCCATGGACGTCTACTATGATTTTTTGAATAAACTGAGCATGACTATTCTTATCACCGATGGTGTTTGTTTTCAATTGAAATGGTCAAATAAAAATTTATAAGTGTGACTACTACCTGAGGAACAACATAACCAGTAATTAGTTGAGAATGCTCTAAGCATCAAGTATAGGGCCCAACATGCAAAACTGTTTTGGGACATCAAAGAGATGGAAAAAAAATAAGTGCCCATTGATAGTAGTTTAATATTAATTTATTAGTTATTTAAATACAAGTTTTTATCAAGGTTGGGCCCCTTTAGGATGCTAACAAAGTTGCAACCACACAACCTTAGACTTTGACAACTCAAGAAAATACTTTTTTTGAGAATCCTGAGGACATGAAATGATTAAAAAGTGAAGTAGAAGTTATTACTTCCAATATTCAAAAAACCCTCAACTAGTGGGAGGATCTCAAACATAGGTAATATAGGTTGATCTCACATTTTTTTTACTAAGTAAACTACATCATAGTCTAGGATGGACTATCTATTTAATATGGGGTAAGTGTTAGAGTCAATTTTTGTAATATATTCTAAGTATTTTTTAACCATAAGCATGGAGATGAAATGGCACAGGATGAGTGTAAAAGACCAAAACATGAGAGAGAATGATGAAAAATAGATAAATAGGGGAGAATATAATGGAATAACTTGGCAGAGATAGGTGTTATGAAAGATAATGAAATGAAGAATAAGGAGCAAAAGATAAGAGGCTCAGAGAAGTGCAAGAATAGGACAAGGGCATATGAAGTAGAGGCAATTCTAAATCAATTCATATAAGCATCCAAGATTAAAGGGATAATGAGTCTATCACCAGCTCATGGAGGAGGAGGAACATGAATTCTAATATCTATCATAGAGAAAGTATGTAGGGGATGTTAAGACTGATTCAAAATGAACTTACTTATAATGACTTACCACAACTTATTTCTCTAAAACATACATTTATTTGTCATATTTAGTGTATTAATAATTCAACACAAGAAGTGTTTCAATTTCAGACACCTAAATCTGGCCACCGATAACGTCCAATCACACTTTTGGCCACTTTCTACCCAAAACACACAATTTGGCCTAAAAACACTAAAACGCGCTAAATGAGTTGAAATTCATATAGTCAAGTGCCAATTTTTACCAAGGTATCACTAAATGGGGTAATGCAATTTATGGGCTAGCTAACTTTGATCAGATCATTCTAAGTCAAAATGCGAATTTTGCACCTAGGTGTTCTGGATTGCTCTTTCCTATGAAATATTTTGCACAATATTTATGCCTTTGTTGTTTGTTTTCAGTAGCATCCTAAATGGGATAATGGTTCTAACGTATCTGACATGGAATTCCAATTCCAATCTAGTTGAATTTTGGACCAATAACAAGGCATTTTGATCAATTTGAGTAATTTGTGCACAAAGTGCTTAAGCATACTTAAGAGCTAATTAACCCAAAGCAAGACCTAATTAATAATTCCATGGAATGTTGTTGAATACTTGTTTTTAGAAATGAATATTTAATATATGCATCATCAAGTGACCTAACTTCTTGGGAAGACATCCCTAGGCCATAAATGTCGCAAATATCAGGATTCATGCCCTTTATGTCTCATCAATGTCTTCCATGATGCCCTCCATACCTCTTAATTTCCACTTATTCCAATTTCATTATGAGTATAATTACAAACTTAATTCTAAAAATTTAATTAATCCTCAACCACACATCTCAATCTCAAGATGGATGGTTCAAGCTAATCCTTGACATTTTCAAAAATCTATAAATAGGAGGCCTTACAGCATCATTTTTAAGACTTGATAATGCAAAGTTATAATTCAAAAATGATTCCAAAAGCTTCAAATAATTAATGTTACCATGCCAAATTTATTCCAAACCAAGCCAAACCACAAGCCAAAGGTGCCAAGGAGAGATGGAGGTAGTCAAGCTTCCATTGCCAAGGACTTCATGAGCACAAGACGAGAAAGCCGCCACTACAAAGGAATTTAGAACATCCAAGGAAGGTGATGGAATTATTGTGTTTTATTCCTTACTTTTTAGTTGGGTTTGTCATTTTATTTTGTTAAATAAGCTCTCCCTAGTGTCTAGGCATAGAGATGTTATGCTATTAGTGTGTTTCTTTCATTTTGTTTTCATTTTGGAACTAACCATACTAACCATCCTCTCTTGAGTCAAACTCCTAGATCACATCACTTATGTATAAATACCCTTTTGGATTTGTTTATAAAGTGTTTTTCAATATAGATGTGTTGTTGTTGTCAAGATATAGATATAGAAAGAGTATATTGAGTGAAGTACATTTTCAATCTATCAAATGAGATCAATGAAACTATTAATATATGAAACTTAATGTGATGAATCTATTTGGTATTAAATTTGATTTATGATACTAGAGTACTTGCAGTGTGTAAATGTGATAAATTAATAAATCTATAATGATTATTGTAATAACAATGATTAAATGTGTTAACTCAAGCTCCTAAAATTCATTTATCCACCATTACATGATATAACCAATAGTAATTAGTCTAGGCTACATTCACTAGGTGAAAATGCAAGGTCACTCATGTGATATGTTATCATGACACCATGTCAGATTATCCCTTCCTCTAAACATGTGATTATTACATAGTCATGCATAACTAAGGATAAAAATAAACCCAATAGATACTTAGGTAATCTTTTAAATTGTCTCCTTGGTGTATTGAATGAGACAAGTCGATTAGGTTGTTGTGACACTATATCAAAAAATTTAGTTGTGTCATTTTTAGGTACCATACATTTGACCTTGTATCTTGGTTCAATATGAGACTTGGTACTAGACGTAGTCTACATTTTGGATACATAATTAAAATTTTTCAATGAGATAACTTTCATTTCATGATCTCACACAATATGTCATAAGTCATGAAAAATATTTGAATTTTTTGAAAATGATGGACCCATGTAATGGGGCAAGAAAACTTTATTTGAATATGTCTTTAAGATATTTATATTAAATTTGGATTGTCATTTTGGCCAATATTGGTTTATACCTCAATACATATTCAGTGATAGGTTCATTGGTTCCTTGTTTGATTTTTTTGCAATTTGGGCATATGATACTTTTTCAATAATGTTGATAAAGAAACATACAAAAAGCTAATATATAATAGGTTTGATTTCTTTTCAGGATTGGATTGGTAAATCATATAACCATCTTAGATTATAATCTTTGATGTACCTTAGAAATAGTTCAGTCAGAAGTTTATCATGGGAGGCATAATCAAGGCATGACATATAGAAACATCAAAGATGTTGTTCAGGATCACCCTTGCCATCATAAAATATGAACTTAGCTACAATAATACAATCTATCAAGGGGTGAAAATATGTTTTATGTGTAATAGGGTTATCAAACACATCTTTTGAATCAATAGCATAAGGTAACTTCATATATTTTTTCTCAATATTTATAACATTAGCTCGTAAATGTTTTATAGTTTAGAGAAGATCTTGCACATTTTGATCACTAAGGTTTAAAGTTTGAAAAGTCACAAAAGGAGGCATATCCATAGTTTGAGTTGATATTGACACTGAAACTAGTAACTGGGTTGAAGTGACAATGTTTCCCATGAATAATGTATCAATATCAAGATTTGTTTCAGAGAATATTAGTGTAAACACATAACCTATGCCCCCATTATAAATATGAAGTGATGATGTTGGTTAATTTTAGGTCACATTCTCTTTAAGGAGATGAAGCTTCCAATCCAAATAATATTACATGTTATCTTTTGACACAATACTAAGCTATTGTGTGCTCACCTAAAGCATGTAATAAGAAACCAGTTCCCATGGGTTATGTTATGTAGTAACAATTTTGATAATCTTGAGTTTCATCATATATCTAATTAGAGTTTACACAAAAAAGAGATATATGACTGTGGACCTTGTCTCATTAATCACAAAAAACATGAACATGAAGATAAATGTCATGAAGTTCAATATATTGATTACACAAACATGTACAATGCATATTCTATAAATCTCATGATGAATTATAATCCACATATTGATTAATGTAAAACATTGTTAATGGTTTAACTCTCAATTAACTTAAGCATAACACCAAAACTAATTGTAACTTCTATAGTTCTATATTATCGTAAAGAGTTGTTACATATTATCAATATTTAGTCACCTTACATATCTCTACAAAGGGGTATTTATACTTGTTTTTCCCTGATCAAGTAGTTACACTATTAATGACAATTAGGTGACTGGCCAATGATATTTAGTAAACTAAAAGTCATGGTAGTAATTTACTTGTTTTCTCCTAAGATATTGAGCTTTCACAACCCCTATATTCTTGTTTGATTCTATATCCTTACTTCCAAGTGTCCTTTGTGTAGATCGATGCAAAAATCTTGTGATGATTAAATCCTATTTTGCCCTTGAGAATCACTCCTCAACCATTTCCCACTTCTCTCGTGCTCCCTAAGTCTTTCACTATTGTACTGAGTCCTATACTCTCAGGTTCTCTATAGTTATTTTCAATCTTTAACTAGATCTTTTCATGGTGTTATCTTTCATGCCTTTGTCCTCTTGTGCCTCATTGGTTCCATGTCATGGTCTTCTTATGCCATGATAGTTCTACACTAAGTTCTTCTTGTGTCATTATCCTCTTGCATTATGTTGGTTCCATGCCAAAAAGACAAACTACTAAGTAAATATTTGGGGTCAAACATCACCCCACACTACACTCTTAGTCTATCCTCGATTAAGTCTTGGTCTTGAGCTTAGCCAAAACTTCAAGTATAATTTTTTCAATCTACTTTCTGACATCATCCCACTATGATAAGGTGTCAAGTAGCTTGGATTTTATTTCCTCGATTGATGCCTTCACATTTATCATCTCTTTCAATTGATTGGGACCCTCACTTACATTACTGACCAATTGGTTGAGGGATGTATTAGCACTATTTTAGACCTCTTCAAGAATAGTGACTTCAATTACAACCTATCTTTAGAGAGCTATAAAATTAGAATTTATTTGCTACTGATGCATATTTATTATTCCCTTCATAGTATTAGCATATTTAAATGCATTATCATGCTCGATGTAGTCTTTTATTATAGGGAAACATCCACTAATTTTTTTCATTGAGACTCCTCTACTTTGAGCTGAGCCTCTAATATTTTATTGGGCCATGCCAATTTTTGAAAATCTTGTCCAAGATAGGGATCACTTCCCCAACTCTTTTGAGGGTGCATATACAAACTTCTACTACTTATGTAAATTGTTCAACCACCCATAATGCTTCATTTCAAGGCATGGGATATTCCTTACATTACTTTAGAAGAAGATTTACCAAGGTTTCAAACTTATCAATGGCTTCTCCCTCCAAAGGGACCCCATCTACCAATACTTATTCTTTGCCCAAAATAGTCTTACATAAATCTAAATTTTTTGCTTTGGCCACTGTGGCTTCTTCTATTTTTTTCTTCAACATGACCACTTCTTCTTCAAGCACCTTATGAGTTTCAACTTCCTTGTTCTACAATGCCACCATCTAGCCATGTTTCTTCATAGCTTTGTGCACATCAAAATCTAAAAGTATATTCTACCATATGACTTTGAAGGCCATTTAACAAAATGTGGCACTAGATTACAAGGGAGAGATCTTCTAGGGATCAACCCAAATTGGAGGGGGCAGATCTAATACTTGGGAATCTAAAATTAGGTTGTCTGGAGGAATTTAAAAATCACATTCTTTATTGTACATGTCTAAGAGAAAGGACATTGATGCCTAGTATTGATAATTACATTATGAGGGTGGAAATGGGACCGCAAATAGAGCATCCTATCTAGAAATCCTATTTAGCATTGAGAGCATATGTTGGTGAATGGATCAACCAAAGGTGTTTGAACTGTAGAGTCAATTAACTCCTTCCCTTTAAGGGGATCCTACTCAAGGATTTCAAAATATGCCTATGAGGTCAAATAAGTGTTTTCTATGTCCATGCCACCCATATTTTCTATATCAAAACCATCCCCATCTTCACCAAGAGTATCTTCAATGTCCAATTATGCCTCATCAAGGGTGGTCTCCTCCTCTTGAATTGGGGAGGGTGTCTTTTCTAAGACAAACTCCTCCAATTCTTCCATGTGACCTACAAGATCTTCCTCCAATGGTTTGGTTAGGGATAATGGTGTTGATTCCTAAGGTTGTATCTCTATTGTATTTTATTTTTAATCCCTCAATGGTGATGCCCTTGGTAGAGGAGCCCTTAGTGAAGAAGCCTTTGGTGGAGAAGCTTTTGGTGGTGAAACCCTTGGTGGTGGCGGATAGGTAGTCCTTTATCATTTTGGTGATTCCATCCATGAACTTGTGTTGGTATCATGCATATCTTGCTTATTCTTATCAAGAGGTGGTACAGGTGGAAGATTTTATTTTTCATGCCCCATGCCTCTTGGATATTTCCTTTTGGGTCATAACATATAAAATAAATTATGAATAGTTTCTCCAACCATGGTCTGCTTAACCTTGATGTCGGTCTTCTCAGTCTCATGTTTTTCCCTACATGGCTTCTTTCTAGGGTAACCATTTAACTTTCAGAGAGTGTGAATCTCTAAATCAATTCAATCTTCTTCCAAGGTGAAGGGTTGTGCTTTAAATATGAATTTCACCAAATTGATAAAGTACTATACTGTGAAGGCATAAGGCAACTTTAACCAAGCTGAAAGTTCTCTGGAAGGGACCATTTTAATATAGGCTAGAGAGAAATGTTATTATACTACAAATTAAACTTGTTCTCCAACCTGTATGATAAATTCCTTATAAATATGCCATTCATTTCTAAAGGCCTACTTCATGACATCATACCATGACTTCATCCTAATTTTAAACATCAAGGTGATATGTTTGAGCCATGTGAACACCTTGTAGCACTTTGTGAGAGACTTGTGCTCTGATGGTTATGGCCACTTCAGCTTGCTAGAGGTGTAATTAGGTACAACAATTATATCAAATGCCATCAATGGGAACCTATGGCTTGGTATCTGATGGGTCCTCTCAGCATTTAGTATGTTTTAAAAAAAAAATACATTTCTCTATTTTTATTTAGCCCCTCAGTTACCTCATGGATGATGTATAGGTGAGCTTTGTACACCTCTTTCTAATGATCAGTTTCATTGATCTTGGTTATGATGATGTGTGCTACTACTCAGAGGGTAAGGTCCTATGAGTTTTTAATATGCATGGCATGGCCCTACTTATGGTACTCAAGCATTGTTAATGTCTTCTCTATCTCCTCTGAGTCCTCTAAATTGAATTATATGTCCACACCAGACATTTTAATCTTGACACCTTGCTTATTAATTGAGGTATAATCTTCATGTAGTGCTCAAAAAAATAGATATAGTCCACATAGATGTGTGAAAGAAAAGAAATTATTGTTTCCACTCATTTTCCAAAATATGGAAGGTTAAATAATTAAAAAAGTCCTTCAGAGTCCAAGGCATTGCATTTTTTTAGGTCACACACGAAATGATTCTTGGTGTTTTGGTGCTCAACCTAGTAGTCATTTTGTAGTTCAACCTCATTTATAGGTTGGTGGTTGTTATAATCAAAGATTGTATAGGAGGGTACTTTTCATACCCAATTTTTTATGCACAACACTATTTCTAGGTACTACATCTCTTCTATCATCAATTTCTGGGATGAAGGTATTTATGTCTTTTTTGTCTAGTGCACCATTCTATATTCTTTGCCTTTTGTGTTTTGCCTCTAGTCTTTAGGTGTTTCTTTTTTTATCAATAATACTTCCTAACACGTGGCTCTTCCTCTTATGGAATGGTTGGTAATAGATCACTTCTTAGGGACTTATTATTAGGCTACATCACCCTCTATGGAGCTTGAAGGTTGAGACATGGTCATCTAATATTCCCAAAGGAATATGTGTTTGCAGTGGAAGTGACTTGGCTTTTCCTACTTCGATGATTGTTAATTGTAAATGCCTACCTCTAAAACATGTAACTACTAGTTTTCTTCTGCATGCTTTAATAATATCTAATTTTCACTTGATTACTTAGTTAAGATCATTTGAAATCACAAATAAATGGGAATTTGATGCTCTGTATTTATTCTCAATTGTCTAGACTTAGTTCGCTCTTAGGCTCTACAAAAACTCTAATGAAAACAAAGGTAAAGGTTATAATAAGCCCTTAAGTCCTTTTTATAGGCTCAAAGGGGTAAATTATATTTACTACCCCCCTCTTCAATCATATCTTCTCATAATAAATGTATTATAATGGTCTCCTTTCTTTAACTATTATTTCTCATCATAAATGCATTTAACAGTATCATCATGACATGTAATTGGCATGTTTATCACAACCACTTCTCCCTTTATATTAATGACACATCTTGTCCCACACTTTTCTTCAGAGTGCATGATAGATGTTTAACCTTTCAAATATTCATACCATTGGTGGGAATATTTATCCTATGAATTTTTAACTTGCACATGTACCCTTATATTACCCAACACATGGACCTTTTATTAATACATGTAATACCTCTTACCCCACACTAAATGTACATCATGGTCCTTGATGAAATTACAAGGAAAAATTACAAAAATATCTTTAAAAAAAGATAGATGTGCATGACAAAGGCAATGATTTTATTGAAAACAAAAAATCCTAAACTAATAGCATATGCCTTATTGTTAAAAAAACTAAACATTAAGTAGATAAATATGGCCTTAGTTGGCTACCATTGAGTGTCCAGGAAGAAACTAGTCATCCAATATATATAAATGACAAGCACTAGTAGGGAGAATGATATGAACAAAAAAAGACCAACCTAGTGAACACAGATTTTCCCAAAGTGGCACGCAAACTTAGATTCATATAGCAAAACTTTCATTTGAAGGATAAATTTTTTGTGCTTAATGTGGTGATCATGCTATTCCTTTTATTTGTGTTTCTTGATATATTAACTCTAATGAGTAATAAAATGATCCTCATTTAACCACAATAAATCATCCAAACCTTTTTTCAAAGATGAATCCTTGTCTAATTGTCCAATGCACACAATGCAAAGAGATGGTACTAAGAATTCAATTGGAAGAAATGATTCTATTCTAAACACTAGATTGAAAGGTGTACTCTTGTTGAGCCACCTATATGTGGTTAAGTAAGCCCAAAGTATTATAGATACCCAATCATCCTAGTCATTACAACTAATATTAAAAATATATGTAAGTGTTGCGCCTAAAATTTTATTAAATTCCTTAGTAGTGTCGTTGGCCTGAGGATGATATGGTTTTGTTTTGTGGTGGGAAATCATGAACATAGTGAGTAAGATGCAAATAGTTTCATTGAGTAAATGTGTACTAAAATCACTATAAAACTTAATGGGTATCCAAAACAAGTTATGATATGTTCCCATATGAAGTGCACAGTGGTTGTTGTAGCATAATCTCTTGTCAGCATGGCCTCAGTCCATCATGTGAGATAATCAGTTGTTGTGATGACATAGTGGGAACCTATATGTCATCCTAATAGGTTGATGGGGATGATAAAATAAATGGCCCCTTTCTCAAATAGTTCTTGTGATGAAATAGGATGTAAAGGCATGGCATCCTAACAATTTAGTTTCCCCACACACTAACAAATATCACACTACTTAACATGCATTTTGGAATCTTGAAAAATTGTAGACCACCATAGTTTGGCTATTATTACTTTGTATATAGTAGTGTCACTAGCATAATATTCACCATTAATGCCTTCATGAAATTTATGGAGTAATTCATAGTGCTCTTGTTTCATGACACAACATTGAAGGATTTCATCTCGTCCAAATATTATAGAGGTCCCCTCTAATAAGATAGAATGGTGTGGCATGGATGACTAGTTGCTTCTTAGTGTGCAGACTCATAAAATTTGGTGTTGTGCTAGTAGTTGATAAAGCTATGATATTTTCTAACTCCTCAAGAACACATTAGGTAGGTCATCCTCAATGACACGTGTTGGGTATCTGAAATCAATTTGAGAGAGATGGTCAGGACTACAATTAGTCTTTCCTAGTTTGAACATGATACATAATTAAAATTCATGAAATAATAAAATCTAGTGGTATATGTGGTCATGCAACATGGGTTTATTAACCAAATATTTTAAAGCTTCATGGTATATATAGAATACAAAAGGAGATACCAATAGGTAATGTCTAAACTTTTGTCAAGCACAAACCATGGAAAGTCCTTTATATTATGTGGTGGTTTAATTTATCTCAATTGGAGTAAGTTTCCTACTATAAAAATTGATAGGGTGATCAAGATGACCTTCACTAGGTTGTGTGAGGATCACACTAATGGTCATTCTAGAAGCATCAACATGGATATGGAATGGTTTTATCTAATTAGGGAATTGGAGAATTGGGGTAGTGATAATTTTGTCCTTTAAGGCTTCAAAGTCTTCTTAGAAAGAGTGGGTCCAAATAAAGAGTTTGTCATGTTTCAAGAGTTCCTCCAAAGGTGAAAAAATATTTGCATAACCTCAGATGATTTTTTGATAATTCTCAATATGTCCTAAAAGGCAAAAACTACATACTAAGATGTCTATGCCGGTAGATGAAGAATGATGGCTACCTTAGCAGGGTCTACCAAAATTCCATCTTTGAAGATGATTTGACCAAGAAGAACACCAAATGGTGTAGCAAAAAGACATTACTTTAGATTTAGTGATATTTGAATCACTCAAAAATAATCAAGCATGAGCTATAAATTAGAACAATGGTCCTTCACCAAGACATAAACTGTCTAGTCATCCAAATAAACTTGAATAATTTTATGGATGAATTCTTTAAAGGCTTGAATGGCTATACAGGAGAATACAACATGTGCATTTTTCAAACCAAATGGTATGATAGTATATGCAAAAAATCCCCATTTAGTATAAAATATAGTCTTAGGTTAATCCCCCTCAGCGATCTGGAGCTGATGGTACTTGGAGAATCCATTTGTGAAAGTATAAATTTCACACCCAATGAAGACTTCAAGGAATTATTTTGTGAATGGCATTGGGAAAGGATTAGTAATGCAACATAAGTTAAGTATGTGATAGTCAATGCAAATCCTAACATGCCCATATCTATTTATACTTATGACCATGGGTATGACCAAATCAGACTCATCAATTGGGATTATTAATCTAGCACACAACATACTATCAATTTCCTCCTTCACTCATGCATGTAAATTTGGATTCATCTTATATGGTCATTTCTTGATTGGTCAAGCACCTCAACTAGTTTGATATGCACTTTTCCTAATGATGGATGAACACGTGTCATCTCACTATAACTCCTTGGAAATACATCTTATTATTCTTTTAACAACTCAAATATTTTTTAGACCTCTATATCAGTCTAATAGTTACCCATAGTATTTATCTTTGGTTCTTCCTCTGTGTTGATGTTGATTTGGATAGTTTGAAGAGGTTCTAAGTATGGGTGGTTTGCACCAAGATCATTTTCAAGAATAGTTTGGTTTCTATAGTCTATAAGGATATCAAAATTATTTTTTAATGGGTCAAGTGGGTTGGACACTTCACCTTCATCAACATGAAACTTTATTTTTTTGCTTCCCTTAGAAAATTTCATCATGGTGTTCCTGATCAAGGACTGGTTCTAGCATAGGGATAGACTATTTAGATGGATCATTAAAGAGAACCAAACCTTCTTCTAGGACATCATGTATATGTCACAATCGATCTTTGATAGGACTAGGGTCACTAACAACTAATTCACACATGGCTTGGATATTTAGGTACAAATCCATTCTAAAATATGAGTATGACAACATTGAGTTCATGTTATCTTTCAACAGATGCCAAAATGGGTAAGCAAATGTCACTCTTCATGAACATACCATGCTTTAGCCCAAGTAAGTAATGTATCATAAAAAGCATGTGCCCATAGTTACTCTATAAATAAAGATTATTTAGCCCTCCACATGGATTCACAAGCTTCTATGTGTGGTTATGGTTCTCATACTCCTCTATAGCTGATTGTACCCTAGATGCAGTTGTCATGATGAAATCAGTGATGCAAAATAGAGCATATTTAATCCTAATGAATAAGTCATTCATTATGGGTTCACCACCACCTCACGATCGTGTTGTAAAATAGGCTAATCAATGAATGCATACCATCAACATCAAAGTTATAGAAGTCTTCAAGTTAGTAGATAAAGCCACAGACTTCAATTTTATAATGAAACTGAGGAGCTTCATCAATTATCTCTAATGGTGCATACATAATTTATCCTGTCATGATTTTTTTGATAATGAGGTGAATAATTCTATGGTGGTTATGGTATTGGCATGTAATGTTCTCATAATTTCCAATTGTACTACACTCTTCTAGTGAGGTCATAATTATCATGGGCTAAATAATTACATACATTACTTATAGTATCATAAAGGGACTAAGTATTTGTCCATCAGAGGTTGCCATCAGGAGTAGGATCATGATGTTCACCATCTCTGGCTATGATTTTATAGATGTGGTTAATATCTTCATCTTCACTAATAGGTTCTATGTATGGGGGCCCATGAGCTTGATCCAACGAGATAATGATGAGTTGATCATTATTTTAAAAACTAATGTAACACTTTTTGAATCTTAAATCCATGTTGTTTTCATAGCACTAAGGTTGACCCAATAGAAATAGAAATCATTAGCTTCAAATAATTTGATAGCTTCAAAATCAACTTTGAAATGTACCCCAAGGATATCGATTGTTGCATTCTTAAGAATACTAATTGGTAGAACATGGGTTTCATTAGCCATAAACAACATATGAGGTGATGGTTGCAATGCTAGGCTAACAAATTTTCACCATGTATCCTTTATGAGGATGTTAACCTTAGCGTCAATGTCAACCAAAATATATGGCAACATTCACCATTATTTCCTTGACGTTTTTAGGGCTAGGATAAATAGGACTATCTTGTCACTGAGCATGATTTAATCGATGATATTCAATTGGCCCAAGTAATTGAGGTTGAGCATTAGTTGGTGTTGGTACCTAATTTTTAAGTTAATTAATTAATTTATGGTACAATGTCTTTGTCTAACATACACTTCCAAAGTTCTTGAAAATCATCTCGCTCTATGTTTTGAGGTTTCATGGCCATTTGTAGATTAGCATGTTGGGTGGCTTCTTTGTCCTTAATAAATTGAATTTCCCCTTGTAATTCCTATACCAATGCCATAGTATCATGGATCATGTTTTTATATTATTGGGCATCAGGATAATTCATTACATGAGGATCTTCATGTTATATCTTAATAATAGGTGGAATAAATGTAGACTAAGACTATCCTCCACTGCATGTAGGGATATTACCCTGTTGGTATGTTAGGGTACTAGATCATAGTCTCTAGTGAGGTTTCTAAATACGAATCATAGCAACAAATTTTTCATTTCTTTCCTCAGTGATGGAAATGTACAAGGTAGGGAATTCTTCCAACTGATGCTCCTTTTTATAAAAAGCACATGTTGGATGGACTACATAATCTCACTTATAGTGATCTAAAGATCCACACTTATAACATGTTCTTGGTGGAAAACCACCACCTCCTCATCCCCATCCTTGACCTCATCCATGATATCCACCATTATCTTGATTGTTGGAGATAGAGGTTTGATGTGTACTATATGCATGTGCCTCATATATATAATTAATTAGCAGTAAATCATTTGTGTCATGGATGTAGGCATCACATACCTTGAAATATTTAAACACTTTATAATGTGTATCCCACTATAAGAGAGGATAAGACCATATTCATGATCTTCATGGAAAATTTCACATGACTACTTTAGTATAGTGAAGATGTTTTTTTAGGGTAGTTACTTCTATTATGACCTTTAGACTCAGAATCGGTACACCAAAGACCATTACGAGTGTTGTATGCATTATTTATAGTCATCTTCTCTAATTGTGACTCCATTGAAGCTATTTGGTCTTCCATAAAAGAACTAATTCCACTATCAATGCTACCAATAGCTTCAACATAAAGGGTAGCTTACATGGCTTCATGCAAGCTAGTAAAGGTCTATTGTGATAGTGTTCATCTAAATTGAAGCAACAAGCCTCCCACAAACCATTAGGATGTTGATAAGAATTAATATTGAATGAAAGCTTTGATAAGAGTGTTTTGAACATGAATCATACTCTCACACACTTTTAGTGAGTTCTTGTTTTATATCCTTTAGTGCAACAATACTCTATTTCTCAAATTTGAGAATATCAAATTCTTGAAGAAATGTTGTCTTGAGCTGATCATAATCAATTATTTCTTGTTGAGGGTCAAGATTCCTATACCACTTGTGTTCTCTTTCCATAATTGTGATTGTAAATTATTTGGCCTTTCACTTAGAATAAGTTATACCATGCACCTTCCAAATGAATTCACAATTATAAACATGCTCCACAACATTCTCCAAGCCTTGATATTCAAGTAAATGAAGTGTCATTTCATAATACACACTCGATAGTTAAGGTGTTTGTGATAGTGGTTTTTGATAACCCCTAGGTCCTATTCCTAGACGTGAAAGTCCACCACTTCATCTTGTGCCACCTCCTATCCCACTTATAGTGCCTCTAGCATAAAAACCCATGAAGTTGGGCATGGTAGTAGGTTGATTAATAATACTTGGACTATTAATCTACCCACTATGAATGCCAAGTCCACCAGGCATACCAAATTGGGCCATACAATTTCATTGATGAGGAAAAGAATGTGTTAATTCACTATGAGTTAAAATTGGCTCAATTATAATTTCTCTTATATGATAAATTTATAACTCTACATTATTTATATCCCATGTGTAAATAAAGCATATGGTTCAAAATCATGAGCATGCATTATGGTTGAGAAACTTGGTTGGTTCAAATGTGGTTCTTCATACTCTTTTGTCTGACTAGTTTCTCCACATATGATAAAATTGGCATTGGGCATAGTTAGAAATTGGATTAGTCCTCCTTGTACCTTTTTGCTTCCCTGTAGATCCTAACATCACTTCTTGAGTTCTCTCATTCCCTTCCTACTCTACCTCCTCCTATAATCCTCTATTGAGATTCATCATATTTACACTTTCACAATGCCCACTGACTGGCTACCATTTTGAACCAAAAGTTCTTTACCAACACATCTACATTCCCCTTCCAACTGTAAAGCTCATGTAAGGATGGATTTATCCCTCCAGATGGAAATTTTTAAGTCCAAAGTAAATAAATAACTTCTTTACTTCTAGTGGAAGGTGTGTAATATACCGACCATGTGGTTTTCAGAGAAACTAAAACTTGGCTTATTCAAGACAAGAGTAAGTGGTTATAGCATATTAAAAAATGTAGATATTCAATGTTCCTCTCCATGAGATATTAACAAACCATGTCCATGGTGTTCCTATATGTACCAAATCTCTTTGATGCTCTATCATCCAAGCTTGCATCCTTCTAAACTTTTGTGACCAATCTTGATCATAGGCGAAGAACCAATCATGAAAATGAATAGGGACTTCAACAAAGAAGGTTTCATATAATGATTTGTAGAGATGTTGTTTCACCCATTCATGTGAAAAAATCCTAGTTTAATATAGGGAACTATAAAATTATGCTCAACCTCAGTAATCCATTGTTTAATACGTTCAAGGGATAATCGCTTGAACATTTTCCATTACTATGCAGCAAGCACTATGGGTCCTAAAAATATAACCAAAATGTGGGGTAATTTTTTATCATTTTTTCCTTAAGGCACTAAAGTGTCTAGTCCTAACAAGCTTATGTGCTATATTTTCATGTAAGACTAAGCTCTTATGCGCTCACCTGAATCACTCAATAAGAAACTAGTTCTTATGGGTTATGTTGTGTAGTAACACTTTTCATAAGCTTGACTTTAATCATATATCTAATTAGATATTACACATAACAAGACATATATGACTATGGACCTTGTCTCATTAATCACAACAAACAAGAAAATGAAGATAAATGCCATGAAGTTCAATGTGTTGATTACACAAACACTTATAATGCATATTCGATAAATCTCATGATGAATTATAATCCAAGTATTACTTAATGCAACCCATTATTAATGTTTAAACTATCAATTAACTTAAGCATAACACCATAATTGATTGTAACTTCCATAATTTTGTATTATCATAGTGTCGTTACATAATATCAATATTCAGTCACATTACATATCTCTACAAAGGGGTATTTATACTTATTTTTCCCTAACCAAGTAGTTACACTATTAGTGACAATTAGGTGACTGACCAATGATCTTTAGTAGACTAAGATTCATGGCAATCCTTTACTTGTTTTCTCCTAAGGACACAGGTCTTTGTTCCCCCTATATTCTTGTTCAATTCTATATCCTTGTTGCCAAGTATTGTTATTTGTGTGGGCCAATGCAAAACTTGTGTGATGATTAAATCCTAGGTTGTCCTTGAGAATCACTCCTCAATGGTTTCTCACTTCCCTTGTAGTCCCCAAGTATTTCATTATTGTACCGAGTCCTATGCTCTTGGATTCTTTATAGTTATGTTTCGTCTTTGATTGGGTCTTCTCATGATGTTATCTTTCACACTTTTGTCATCTCACACATCATTGGTTTCATGTCATAGTCTTCCTATGCCATGCTCCTCTTGCATTGTGTGGGTTTCATGCCAAAATATAAAATACTTAGTCAAAATTTGGGGTCCAATAGATGATGTGCTCTAGGGGAGAGTTATTGGTATGGAATCAATTTTAGTACCCTCTAAGGATTCACCATCAATATGGGAGGATGCTTTATCCTTGATATGTTTACTGATTTCATCTCTTGTAACAAACAAAAAAGCATCCATTAAGTCCATGTTGTTATTGAGATGAGTGACTAAGGCTTATTTATCTTCCATTTGAAAATGAGTTTTTTTATTAAAATTTTCCATTTCCTATAAATGAGAAAAAGAATTAGAATTTGAAAAAGCAATTTACAACAATCAAAACATCATAATAGAAAACCCTAGGTCAACCTAAGGTTTTGAGACCAAATGTTGGGTTCACCAATGTTTAAATTCAAATTTAGATAAGGGGATATCTACAGTTAATGGGTATTAGATTAGCTTCTAAATGAGAATGGAAAACTAATATAATGAGTTTCCTAATTGATATAAACTTATAAAAATGATATTATGAAGTTATATGACTTAGACTGCTAAATATAGTAAAGTACATCTATTGATGAATATTATAATGAATAGGGAACAAAAGATACTCAACTACTTTAATGTGCTTAAGTAGATATGATCTAGAATATGATTGAATAGGACTAGAGGATGATCATAAAATAGTTATATTTTGGAAATATTCTTTTTGTGGCTTCAGATACTTACGTCAAATCTGGACAATTGCATCAATGCAGATGTCTAGCTTTGACATAGGTGTTTTGAACATAATACTAACTAGATCTAAATGCAACCAACTAGATCCATCTAGGATTTATATCACATTTATTTGCATGTATATAGGTCATACACATAGGATATTGATCTTTGTCAAATGATCAAATTCTAGCTTTCTCGCCCCTAGAGTGACTATGGGAAAAATGGGTTACTGGGCTCATGGTGTTGAGTTTCCCTAAGGATGCCTCTATCAATAGACATTGCCTACATATCTAATACTAAAAAAATCCTCTAAATTATATAGTTACCCCTTACATGTTGTCATGTGTGTGCACAAGGATGTAATGTGTGACAAGCATAGACATGTAGTGTCCTAGCTTGTAACATGGAAAATGTGGCTCATTGGATACATTTTGAATTCTTCAAACCTATGTAAATATTGATCCTATGAATGATATGGAAATAGGATCAAATAGGGCATGTTTTCTCACTTGAATGTTTGATTGAGTGCTTAATAATATATTTCCCTTTGATTTGTATGGTATTTATAGGTGAGGAATGAATCCCTAGGTTAATCTTGTATATATACCAATCCCTTTTAAAAGTATCTCATACTAAATCACTTAAGATGACCTTTTGGATATGTTTCACTTGAAAAGTGGATGAATTTTGTGCACTAAACACTTTATAGGAAAGGTGGACACTTATGCAAGTGTTTATTTGGGACACAAGTGTCTAGGAAGATAGAAAATAGGTACACATCCAAAACTAGCATTGAAGGATAATGGTTATGTTTATATCATTTTCCATAGTGTAGAAGAATTGGTCACTAGGATAATAGTGGTTAGACTAAGAGATAAGAAATTAGGCACAAAAATATGGTGAATGCAATCCTTTTGACAATAAGCATGTCTATAATTGAAAGGTACAACCATGATGGATATTTTACAAGTGTACAAAAATATAAAATCAGATTTTCATATCCACACTAGTTTAATTATTCTACGTATTCAATCTACAAGGCCAGATTTGAAACAAATTGATTTCAAAAATTATGAAACATAATTGATAGTGTCCCATTAGCTTAACTCCATCACATGGGTAATTTAAAAATTAGATGAAAATCCACCCAAATCAAAACATAGAGTAATGCAGTGCAAAATGGCAAAGCAAAAATAGGTACATGGGTATTTACAGTTGATGCAGGAGCTAACTCTTGAATTGTAATTGAGAAAAATATCATCAAACATAAAACATGGGTGCTTTATCCTTCACCATTATTAGATTCAATACAAAGCTATGTGGAAATAATAATTTTCCAAAATGACCTAGAAATTTATCAAAACATAAGAAAAGGAAATTTTGTGGTATAATTTTTAATAATATAAAGCAAAAAAAGGAAAGAGTGTCATGTGCCAGTAGCCCTTCCCACATCCTATAGTTGGATTCATCCCTCATTGTAGATGATTTGAAGTTTTTTTAGAGGCATTTATTAGTAGAGTAATTTGAACCTAACACCACCATCCTCGACATAGAAACTACAACATCCTTCATGTTTCCACACTGATGAGGCTTTGACATCCTCTCACTGAGATCCATCAATTCACCTTTCATTGCAGATTCCCTGCCTATGCAAAATTATAACATTGAAGTAGGGTATGGATATAAAAACAATGTATGATGTAAGATGCAAAAGAAAACGCAACATTGATGATAGTTGTAGGCCTAAAATTTTAATAATGCCATCCTCGTGAGATCAATGTTTGTCTGTTGTGAGAGCCTATGCAACATACCCTGGCCTATTTTATATCACTATGATCATGTAGATTTTCAAGCCCAAAAATCTTAAGAGGATAGTAGAAGCCATTGATTTCATTCCATCAAACAATACAATACTATAAAAAAAAATTTCTTTGGTACCCTTTTTTCCCCGCATACCTGCACATAAGTTCGTGAAAAAAAAAAACATATTACGCAGTTATAGAGAATTGTGAACAACTCATATGGTTATTATTTTAAAAATGGGGGTGAGAAGGGGGGAGAGATGATTCTAGTACACCGTGTTAAAAATCGTTGCATGCTTAGTCTCTAATCTATGTGCATCGAGCTATCAAAATACTAATGCTTTGTAATCCCACCACCATTGAGCAAAAGAGCATTAATAAAACTTTGTTTATAAGAAGCCAATAATTCTATGCCATTAAACAACATAATACTATTTTAAAAATAACATAAATACATCCATTTCTTTGTGTTATTTAGAGGATAAATTCTACCCTCAATTGATGGTATTCCTAATTGGAACTTCTCCGAACAATTGTCCACAAAACACCTTCTTTAAAACCATAAAATAAATCCATAAATATCATCGGCTTGAAATCCAAAAAGAAAAACTTGCTTTCGGTGTAATTTCAAGCTTGCTTTCATAGATGGGTTAATAACACATTAATTGAACCTTTGCATCCTTACATATGCATTTAAATCTACCAGAAAAAATATCAATGACTCTTAATAGAGTGGCATACATCTTTCCATAATAAAATTTTCAAAAAAGAAAAAGGTAAGGCCGGGGGCCTACCACCTTACCACCCCGGGTTCGAGCCTCCGACTCCTCGTCATGACCGCCTCCCGAAAAAAAAAAATTACATTACATACAATATTAAGAAAAAAAGGAAAAAGGGACCAACACCATTATTTAGTTTATTTAAAAAAAATAAAAAGTACCCATACGGTTATTTAGAAAGGAAATAAAATATGACACAATTTAACCCAAAAAACTATTCTAATGAATTGTGAAAACATTAAATCTTTGTTATTTACAACTCACCCTTCCCTATCCTCCACCGTATCACCGATCCTCGCTGTGTGTCAAAGACAGGACGATACAATCGTATTCATCCTTCAATATCCACTATTCCAAAAAAAGGAGTGGTTTGAGCCTGTAAACGAATGCGACTGGCAGTACTGAAATTTGTTTTCATTATGCAAACCCAATCGTCAAACACGATAGATGACAATACTTCGTAGGCTGTTATGCTCCAAACATTATGCAAAGCCATCCGTTTCAATGGTCTTTCATGCGAGAGATCTGTCGACATAATATAAACTTTCAATACAGATAAGTGTCATCATAAATACATGTAGATTACCGATAAACTTTGTGGGCCAAACCAGATCTCTAGAAGGCTCTGTGCGTGTCCACCTATTTTTTATCATAAGAATAACATTTGTTCAAACTACTCTTTAAGAAGTGGTGGTAGGGCTGATCGAGAAAGCAAATGAATTTATAAATGGAATGTTGGAACAGCTTTTTGGATTCTCCATGTTAACGCACCGCCCGGATCAATTATATTTAGGCAAGAGAATGGCCCCTCTACTGTCTGACCGGCATCCTCGTGCACGGTTCAGGTATACGATGCCTGTGGGACCCATCACATACTAAAATGGAAACAGTTATACACGTCACTATTCTTTTTAGATTTTAATGTTTTTTATATTGAAAATGCATTTCATCAATAGAGTAAGGACTAAGTGCTAGTCTTTGTTTCAGTTGTGTTAATTATAATAGAAATTGTAATATCAATTTTGTGTGGTTTATTTAGAAGTGTGGTTTTTAATTGTAGTAACGAGTCCCTTCTTTTAGTTTATCGATGTAGTTGTTATTTTTAGTTTTTATGTTTCTACTTTTAATTTATAAATTGTATTGGAAATTGTAATATTATTTATATTATTAATTTTAAATTTAAAATAATTTGTAAGTAAAAAAATATATAAAAAATAAAGAATATTTTGGAAGTTATATTGTGAATCAACAAAACAAGAATTTTAATATTAATTAGGATAATATTAAATTTTTAAAAATTATTAAATAAATATAAATAATTAAATCATATAATGTAAAAGTCTAATTAAAATAATAATAAATATATATATATATATATATATATATATATATATATATATATATATATATATATATATATATATATATATATATTATATTATAAAATATAGAGATTGTTCTATTTTATATATTTGAAATTTATTTTTGTTTATTTCCATCAATTTTGATATAAATACTAATGGAAGTGATTTTGATTCATTGAAAACTTGCCTAAAATAAAAAATTAAAGAATACTTTGCATATGTTTAAACTTTACCATTATCATACATTTCATACATTTTTAGTATTTATGTGCATGCCCTCCAATCCCTATGAAAATTTGTTAAATAAAAATAATTAATAAAAAGTTGAAGTCGGAGTCATTTTTATTTTTATTGTTATGCAAGTAATTAATAATTAATTTTTAATATAATATAAATGATGTATAACTCATTTTTTTGGTTATGCACGTTAATTAAAAATAAATCATGTTTTTAGCTTTCAATAAATAATAAATATAAAGTTGAGTTGTCACTACCAATAACAATAAATGATTGAGTAATATGTATGTGTGTGTGTGTATAAAATATTCCAATCATTAATAGTTAAATAAAATATTCCTTAATATCACCTTAAGGAATATTCTAAAATATTATACATAAAATTATAGTATTAACATAATAATATTTTAATTTGTATGATTTGATTGACTGGAAGGAAGAAATTATTGCTTTCAATGAAAATCATAATACCTTGTCTTGACAAGGACTGATAATTAGTGCAATACTATTCATACAAAATAATAATGATAAGGAATTACACTCTTAAGTAGTGGTCACATAATCAATATAATAAGCCATATGATTGATAGAAAGTAAATATCAACAAGTATAAATAAATGGTTGAATAACAAAAGAAATAACATTATATATATATATATATATATATATATATATATATATATATATATATATATATATATGAATGATATAATCTAGATGGACTTTGTGGGTCACATGCTCATATATATATATATATATATATATATATATATATATGAACATGTGACCCACAAAGTCCATCTAGATTATTACTTCTCTAGCATGAGAACAAACCCTATGCATAAAGCTATAAACCAAAGGTTTATGAGATTCTCAATCACCCAATCAAGGATAACATCTAGAGGTCTTTCCAAGGAGACCATGTTTGAAATGCTACAATACACTCTTGGTTGGGTTCACATAGCTCAAAACAACCTTCCTCTCATTACTCCTTTCTAACTAGAAAAATAGTGGCCTCAATGAGGCCATTCAAACACTCTTTATTGGATTGGTAATTACCTTAGGAACTTTATCTTTTTTTATCCTTCATAGGTTTCATTCAAACTAAAATTTCATCTATAGATAGTATTACAAAAGGGTTAAGTCTTTCCCCAAGTTGTTCTCTTTCCTACTCTTTACCTTTTGGTTTGGGAGATTTATTTTCTTTTCCACCTTCTAAATGAAATTCTTCATTTTACTTTATTGTTTTCAACCACTAGAGTCAAGGGTAAATCCTGAGCTAATTGGCTATGGTTGTGGCACATCAAGCATTTGAAAGGAAGTCTTCTATAGTTCATGGATTGTTAAAATGGAGATTTCAACCACTCTCTTCTTAGAATATATTTAATCGCATCCTTTTAAATAAAAATTTTAGCATAAGCAATACGGAGGTTTGCTCACATCCATTTAAAAATGAAGTTTTTGAATAACTATAAAAAACTTTTAACAAATGATCATATCTTATAAGTTGAATAATGTTATTTATCGAATAAAATGTTGGGACTATCTTTGAGGTTTGACACATGTTATACTTTAACACTTTTACCATGCCAAAATGTATTTGTTGGATTATTTATGATCAAAAGTTATTTGTTTGGATATTTGTTTATTGTTCACCACTTTTGGCCCACATGCCAAATTTTTCCTAGAGAGATCAGTTGATTAGTTCCTGATTGACCAAATGATCAGATGACTTGAGCAAGTGAAGAAGATGGACCAAAACATAATCATACATCATAGAGAAATGAACAGACCAATTTGCTTATGCATTTTATAAGTATGCTCAGGGAGCCCCTTAGGCCAAAATATTGCATGGATATGAAGTTTTTCATGTCTTGAACATCCTCTATGAATTTAATTACTTCATGAGTTGTCTATCTCAAGTTATAAGCATTCAAAACTAACTTGTAGAGTGAAACATGCATGGGGACGTCAAGTTTAAGCCTTGAAAAATAAGCATTTGAATTAAAATGATCAAGATCAATGGTCAATGTTTAGTCATATCGAATATATAATAGTACATGACAACTAACAAGATTAGTGGGTCCAAACAGATCGATGGTGTGCATGTAAATGTACAAAGTAGATCTAATGATGAGTAATTGGTTAAAAGGTCAACAGATCCTAAGAGAAAATGCATAAGTGATAAGTGTCTTCAACATGTTTAAATGGTAAAATATATATGGCCCGTGCTCAATTGTACCAAAGAAGATCAATGGTACATGTTTAATTGATCAAAATAAATATCAATGACATGCATTCACTGAGTGGATCAAGATTAACGGATACTATTTAAAGTTGAAGATAGTGGGTCCAGGCATATCGATGGTACATGTTCAATCATGGGAATCAAGATCAATGATAAAAATTAAAGGTCAAAATCCGAAGGATTCCAAGTGGAGAATAATTGTCACCTAGGTCAAAACAGAAGCAAGTCCTGTAAGGTTCATCCTATTGCCATTAGAGGTCAATTAAATACCATTAAAAGTACATAATGATATAGTCAATATGATCAATGATGAAGTTATGATTCCATTAAATCTTGATATGAACCCTTGGTTTGAAATTAACATGTAGGGTTCATCTTCTAGGGTTGTGATATTATTCTATAATTATGTGCACTATTCTTTAAAGAAGACTTATGCATAAAATAGGTTCTCAGTTCTCACAAGGTTTAGAGGCAAAATGGGTTCGATTAAAGCTAATATAGTTCAAAAGCAAGACTATACAGCTTTTAGGTCCTAATTGATATGATTACTATAGGAAAATATAAAAAATGAGATTGGTTTTCATCCATAGTAGGCCTACATTTAGATTTTGAAATGGGGAGGATATGTGATTAATGAAGGAGTGTCTCCTCTTCCAATATATTCATAGCATCAACAAATAGGTACCTACCACCATTCAAAGCAAACATGGTGGTGGATTTGTCAGGCCCAGGGATATAAGGACCTTGTCACTCATAATGAATCAAGTGGAGATGGCATGGAGGATCAAAACAAAGAGGGTTATTGGTTCGAGAAGTAGTTGCATCATTGATTCTATTCAAAATCAAAAAGCTATTTTCTCTAACAGACTTAGTCATGACTCATTATACAAACTAAACCCTTGAATTCTAGTGGATCTCTCAACCAATGAAAAAGCTTGAAGATTATTAGAGCCAAATATAGGTTAACTTGTTGATGAGGGATAGTCCTGATTAGATTAAAATGTGGTGAATATTTCAATAAAGGTGGTGATAGCTCAATGATTGATTTTTTGATCCATGCTCTTCATCTCTTTTTTATCCCCTTCTATATATCACCTTTTTTTCCATTTTGTAAGTGATATATCCCTCTCTTAGGCATGTCTAGACTCTACCAAGATTGAGCTTTGTAACCTCTTGAGATGAATAGAAGACTATGTTAAGATTTCATTATGCTTATCTAGTGTGCCCATGCCAGTTGATTTGTATATGTGGTAGAAATCTCTCCCTTATCAAGTCCTGATCTCATGTAGTTGGTAGTTTATCTTGTTATGCAAGTCATGTCTAGTCCTTAATGTCATTTGATTGAATCTAACATGTGGATATATTAATTTGTTAGTGCCTTGAATCAGGCCTTTCCATCACTTCCTTCAAGTTTTGAACACTTAGTGAATCTCTACTTGAAATACTGATGCATAACATACATTTAGAGTTGTAGATTTAGTCTTATGCTTGTCTCATTAGTTTTTTTAGAAGTTCAAGTAGACTGGATAAATAATAAATTTAAGTGCATTACCAATATTATCTTAAATTTCCCTTTCAGTTATCTTTCCCTCCCTTTTCACCCCATCAATTAGTAGGTTTTAGTGGAAATGAGCTAAGCGATACATCAAAGGAGCTAGCCTTGTTAAAAATCCTAGAGGTCTGACCCAAGATTAGGTAACCCATAGACTAGGGTCATTTCCATGTTGGAATAGATTTGAGTAGAGGACTTGAATAATCCTTTGCTTAGTTATGGTACAATCTAGGTCTCCAATAATTTATGGCATGCCCAATGGGACCAAGATCCAAAAGAGTGGAAAGATTGTTGGTGCTTCTTTACTCTAATCAAATTTTAGAAGCAAACAAGCCAACACCAATGGTAACTCCAAATTAAAGATTTTGGTTTTAAGAAACGCAGGTATGTCTCATTGAATATTTTAATCCTTTTTTGCATGTAAGGTTGATATAAACAATTATGGTGGATTCCTTTATCATTCTTTTCCTTATTAGTATTTTCAAAATGGGCCATATACATCTTGTTATGATCTTCACCAGTAGTATGAGGACCTATATTAGTCATACCTACAAGAGTAATACCCTAATCCTCCTTATGAGCAACGATTTCATCATAATATTTTTGCTTATCAGTCCTATCATGAGCCATCCTACTCATTTGACCAACTTAATCATGGCCATTTTACAACTACACAATCCATACCAGCACCTAAACAAACCTTAGCGAGCCTTGAGAAACATGCACTAGGGCTATACTCACAAAGGTATTATGGCCAAGATGTCCCCACTCACCTAATTTGTCATGTGAGGGAGTCATTGTAGCTAGCAAAAAAAGGATGGGCACCTTTCAAGAGAGTAAATTGGAAAAGTTTCATAAGTGAGATGATGGATGTAGGGAGTTACATTTAAAACATCAAGGATAAGCTAAAAGGCCTTGAAGAACAACAGGTTCAACAACATCAACCTTATGTATCTTAATATACACCACCTCAACCCTCATATATTCCACCCTTTCTTCCCTAAGAGACTATTCTAAGTGACCCTTCGAGTATTCCAAGTTCTTCATATGTTCCTCAAACCTTCCCTTCTTGGAATTCAATCCAAGAGAGCTATCTAAGAAAGAAGGAGACTATTTTTGAATAGCTTGCTATTGAGATCCAAGATCCCACTTATCTTGTTCATGATTCCCTTAAGAATTCCTTTAAGTTTCCAATCTAAAATCAAGTTGTGAAGTCATGGAGTGAGCAAGGTGAGACAAATCTAGATTGGGGAGCCTAAGTTAAATAAGAATATAAACCTATCAAATTCTCTCTCATCCTTCCTCAAGAATCCTCTTGTATCTCATACCAGCCCTCTTGTGTTCCTTATCCTCATGAAGCCACTAATTCTATTGAAGAGAAGCTATTTCAATAGAATATAGATAGGCAAATCAAAGAGTTAGAGATGAAGATAAGGAAGGAGGAGGAGAACCAAAATTAAAAGGTTAAAAAGAGCCTCTATATTTTCCATCTTGGAGGTCTATCCAAAGATGTTCTCAAAACAAGAGGGAGGCTTCAATTGTGAAGGTTGAAGAGAATTTTTTAACTATTAAAGAGCCTCAAGAAGGCTATGATAAAAATGAAGGTTTTAAATTGGAAGAAGGTGGTTCTTCCATTGCTCAACTCAACTTGCTTTCCCTACTAGAGTTTTTTTAAGAGTCAACCATTCTCAAGGTTTCAAGTTGCAAGAATGTTCCCTCCATTCCTAAACCCATCCATGAACCATCCACCATACCTCATAATCCATCCCTAACTCATCATCCCCCCCATAACATCTCATCCTTAATTCAAACACTTGATCCTATCCATCAACTGTCCACCCCACCTTTTCTTGAGAAGGAGCCCATTTTGAGAGAAGAAAGCAAGGAAGAAATAGCTCAATCCATTATTGGCCAAGAAGATGTCGTAAGTGACTATGAAGAATAATTCAGCATAGGGACTCCCCTTAGTGAAAATAATTGTAACTCTGCCTTCTTGAATGAGAAAAAGCACATTAAAGATCATGCTACAACTATTGGTACTAAATTTGATGTGAAAGAGGACATAATTGATAAAAAACCTCTCACATGCTATCCATGATTATATAGATTTTTAATGTAGCATTAATAAGGAATATGTCTTATGGAAAATTTTCAATGCCATATGCAAGGAATTTGACAAATTAGAACATTAAGGTGAATGTCTTTCTGATGATCATTGGCCTGCAATCATGAAGGAGTTTGATGTAGTTTCTACCTAAGAAGTTGTGAACATAGAGGATGAGGCCAAGACAAAAGTTGAGGTTCCTCAACAACAACCAAGAGATATATCTAAAGTTGAATCTTTTTTAAGGATGTTATCACATGAAGAAGTGAAACTTGATGTTTCCAAACATCAAATACATATTGTCATATAGGAAAACAAGGTTGAAAAGGCTGCCATATCTTCAAGGTTGTAGATTAAGGGTCAAGTACTTGAGAAGGTAGAGAATAGGTTATGCATGGAAGACAATGACCAAAATTGGGTAAAATATTTAGAGCTCGTGGAAGATCTTGAAGAACTTGCAGCTGAGAAGAATCTTAGTCTTATTAAAGGCACCATGTAAATCAAGAAGGTATGTCTTGTTGAACCATCATTGGAGGTTATAGTTGAGGAGTCATATGAGAAATTTGAGACTGTCTGGATGCAATACAAGTTCATTTCCATAGATGACCTAGTTGGATATTTTTGGTTCTCAATGAACATCATGCCAATGAGGTTGGAAGATACCACAAAGAAGAAGGAAACATCAAGGCCAAGGGTTAAAAGACTACATGCCTCATTCAATTCCTCATCCCATGATGCAAAAAGGTTTTCTAACTTTCTTTTTGATCCAGGAGGAAAGGTATATGTAGATTTAAGTTATACATATTAGGGTAGTTTTGTTAATTTCCTCAAATTGTTGTTCTAACACTTTTGTTTGTTATCTTTGATTTGTTTAGGATAGTTTCCATCATGTTATGTGTTTCCATAAAATAAGTGCCTTGGTAACTTTGTTTTGTTTCATTAATTTTGGTCCTTGTTTGTTTCAAAAGGAGTTATTCAAAGGTTGGCAACTATTTTTAGGATCAGATCAATATGTTGAACTAAAGAGGAGACTCCATGCCTAATGGACTAGCTAAGATATATGGTCTAGGCTCTCAAGCATAGTAGGCATTCTTCCTAGTTGAGTCACCAAAGATGTTGGCCACTTTTGGCCACTTACCATTTTTTTATTAGATAGATCAACTAAGAAGTTCCTTATTTACCTAATGATCCAATGACTTGAGCAAGTGAAAAAGATGGACCAGACCATCATCACACATCATAGAGAAATGAATAGGATAATTTTATTATGCATTTTATAATTATGCTCACGGATCCTCTCAGGTAAAAATATTTCATGGAAATGAATTTATGCATGCCTTGAACATCCTCTACAAATTGTGTTACTTGATGAGTTGTATATCTCAAGTTACAAGCATTCAAAGTTAAACTTACAGAGTGAAACATGAATAGGGACATCAAGTTTAAGCCTCACAAAATAGCCATTTAAATTAAAATGATCAATATCAATTTTTAACATTAAATCGTACCAAATATCTAATGGTATGTAATGACAAACAAGATCATTGGGTCTAATCAAACTGATGGTGCACATGTAAACGTACAAAGCAGATCTAACAGTGAGAAATGGGTCAAAAGGTAAGTGGATCCTAAGAGTAAATACATAGGTGAAATTTGTCTTAAGCATGTTGAATTATTAGAAAACCTATGGCTCACATTCATTCATACTAAAGAATATCAATGGTGCACATTTAGTTGAGCAAAACAAATATCAATGGCACACATTTACTTAGCAAATCGAGATCAATGGCTAATATTTAAAGTCAAAAATAGGGGGTCCATGTATATGGATGATATGTGTTCAATCAAGGGAATCAAGATTGACATTCAAAATTAAAGGTTGAAACCTAAAGGTTTCCAAGTGGAGAATAATTGTGACCTAGGTCAAAGCAAAATAAAGGCCTTCAAAGATCATCCTTTCACCATTAGGGCTCAGTAAAATACCACTAAAAGGACACAATGATATAGTCAAGATGATTGATGATGAAGTTCCAATGCCATTGAAGCTCAATATTAACCCTTGATTCAAATATTTTTAACATGCAGGGTTCATCTTCTAGGGTCATGGTATTATTCTATTACTTTGTGCGCCATTCTTTAAATAAGACCTATGCATACAATAGGTTCTTAGTTCTTACAAGGTTTCAAGGAAAAATAGGTTTGTTGAAACTTAATATAGTTAAAAAGTAAGACTATACAGCCTATAGGTACTCATTAGCATGATAACTATAGGAAAACCAATAAATGAGATTGGTTTTCATCTATAGTAGGCCTACATTTAGATTTTGAAATGGGGCAGATTTGTGATTAATGAATGAGTGTATCATCTTCCAATATAGTCATAACCTTAACAAATAGGTACAACCCATCATTCAAAGTGAACATGGTGATGGCTTTATCAGGCCCAATGATATTAGGACCCTATCACGTATAATGAAGTAAGTGGAGATGGTCTGGAGGATCAAAATAAAGAGAGATGATGGTTGGAGAAGTAGTTAGAGTATTGATTCTATTCAGAATTGAAAAGATATTTTCTCCAACAAACTTAGTCATGACTCATCATGTAAAATAAACCCTTGTATTGTAGTGGATCTCTTAGCAAATGAGAAAGCTTGAAGATTATTAGAGATAAATATAGGTTAAATTGTTAATGAGGGATAGTCTTGGTTATATTAAAATGTAGTGTATATTTCAAGAAAGGTGGTGATAGCTCATTGATTGATTTTTTTGATGCATGCTCTTCCTCTCTTTTTTGTCCCCTTATATATATCACCCTTTCTTTGAATTTTATAAGAGATTTATCCCTCTCTTGGGCATGACTAGGCTCTACAAAGATTGAGCTTTGTAACCTCTTAAGATGAATAGAAGACTATATTAATATGGCATTATGCTTATCTAGTGTGTTCATGTTAGTTGATTTTCATATGTGGTATAAATCTCTCCCTTATCAAGTCTTGATCTTACTGAGTTGGTAGTTTGTCTTATTATGCAGGTCATGTTTAGTCTTTAATGTCATTTGATTGAAGCTGTCATGTGGATACATTGACTGGTTAGTGGCTTGAATTAGGACTTTCCATCACTTCCCTCATGTTTTGATCACCTGGTGAACCTCTACATGAATTACTAATGCATAACATACATTTGTAGTTGTAGATTTAGTATTTTTATTGTCTCATTAATGTTTTTAGAAGTTCAAGTAGAGTGGATGAACAATCAATTTAGGTGTATCACCAACATTAGCTTAGATTTCCCTTTCAGTTATCTTTCTCTCCCTTTTCACCCGAGTAATTAGTAGGTTTTAGTGGAAATGAGATAAGTGATACATCAGAGGAGCTAGAGTCATTAAAAATCTTAGAGGTATGAACCAATATTAGGTAACATATAGCCTAGGGTCATTCCCATGTTGGACTAGATTTGAGTATAGGACCTAAACAATCCTTTGCTCAACTAGGGTACAATCTAAGTATCCAACATTTAATTTATATATTATTAGTGACTTTTTTGGTTCAAAATAATTTTGGTTGACTCCCATAATCACTTGGTGAAAATAATATAAATCTTTTCACTTTATTTGTAAAGGAATCTACATTAATACATTTTTACCTTCGAGTAGTAAATTGTCAAAATTATATAATGTAATCATCTATTCACCTATGCAGTTTGGTCATATAAATAGTATTAGAGCTTGGTATATGCATGTGAAGGAGAAATCCATGTGGGAGAAATAATCATGTTTCAAAGAGCATGGTAAGTGAAGATGAATGTGAAGGCTTGTGTGGATGAAAGAGATTGTTTTTGTGAAGGTACTACAAATTATTTATTACTCCTAATTTTTTTCTTGGAAAAGTTCAAAAATATTCTTGTGCAATCTCCATATATTTCAAAACTCACTTGGAAGCATATTTGTTGATGTTTATATGGATTTAAATGGATTTAAAGCCATTATTACCACTTAGGAAGGCATGCTTATTTTTTTTAATGACTAGAAATCAAATTTGTGTAGCCTCAGAGTTACAAGATCTAGTATGAAACTCTGTTTTTTGTCATTGTAATGAATTTTAAGTCCTTTCACATTGATTAAATAGTACTTGTATGACCTTGTACAACCTCAAACCCCTTCCTGTTACTACTTGTGTCCTACCTAAGGAAGAGTATGGAGTATGGCATTTTTTTTATTTATAGATATGTGGTATGGATTTATAAAGCATAAGGTGTAACATGAAGCATCTCTAATACATTTTTATAGCTCAGAAAGCATACATTGGATTTTTGGCTTCTATGAAACACTTGTATGACCTTCACTCTATGAAAATTGAATCTTTATGTTTTTGTATAGATTTATGCAGTAAATTCAACCTTGTTCATTTTTTTGGAAGCACGTATGCATAAATGTATAAATTTTCCAAAAATTTGATAATATTAAAATAATTTATCAACCCATTTATTTACAAAAGTATAGCCTTTGTATAGCCTGGAGCATGTAATAGTAATATGACGCAATAGTAAATAATATCATGATTTATTTTTTATAAATCTTATTTTCCAGTGTTTTTTAATGACTTGGATCTCACCAAAGGAAGAAAAACTTAGGGTTTTACATCCATGTAATCCAATA
Source organism: Torreya grandis (assembly GCA_037957365.1). Taxonomy (NCBI): domain Eukaryota; kingdom Viridiplantae; phylum Streptophyta; class Pinopsida; order Cupressales; family Taxaceae; genus Torreya; species Torreya grandis. The sequence goes on from JARHVA010005060.1 coordinate 492,752, forward strand.
GAAAGGATTCGCATGATATATATATATATATGTATGTATATGTATATATATATATATATATATATGTGTATATGTATATATATATATATATATATATATATGTATATGTATATATATGTATATATATATATATATATATGTATATGTATATAGATATGTACATATATATATATATATATATATATATATACATATATATATACACACACACACACACACACACACACAGATATATGTGTGTGTGTGTGTGTATATATATATATATGTATATATATATATATATATATATATATATATATATATATATATATATATATATATGTATATATATATACATATATATATGTATATACATATGTATATATATACATATATGTGTATATATATACATATATATATATATATATATATATATATGTATACATTTACATATATATATATATATATATACATATACATAAACATATATATATATATATATATAAATATATATACATATACATATATATATATGTATATATATGTATATATAATTTTGTAAATAAGAGAAATAAAGGTTAAATAGAATATTCTATACTCATATTATCAAATTAGTTGATGGTAAGGTGGATAGACTAATTTTATTAGTCATATGTAAGTTTAGAGATCAAGATTTCAAACCTCCAAAGCATATTTTTACTCAAAAAAAATTTTGATCATAATTTTGTCATGTTCATAATCGAGTGACTTGTACTATGACACCTTTTTTGACAAATCACTATTTTTTTGTAACGTGGTCATGTGACTAGTCAATTTACAGGTTTTTGAATGTTTCAAACATATTCAAATAGTCAATTTTATAATTTCTAGTGTCCTTATATTATTTTCACAATAAATATATTAAAACATGATATATAAAAGTGAATTTTTACTATAAATTGACACCTTCACAATGCAATTTTTATAATGTCACCCCTATGCTTGTGCTATCAAAAAAAATCTCATCCTTTACAAGTCCATCAGGATCCTTATGATTGACAAAGTATAAGTGTGACACTAGACATTGGAGGATCTATTAGAGGTTGGAGGACTATTCTCCTTCTCTATTTATCTATTCACTCATAGTTTGGGTTCAATGCTTGAAAGGAAATTTTGATAGCATTAGTTTGCTTATTTTAGTCCCATTTTTGGCTTTCAATCCTTGATATTAATGACATGGAGTAGATAAGAGTTTTTTATTTTGTTTCTCTCATTTCACGAATTCTCACCTCTTGTATGATAGGAGAATATATAATATTGGTAGATTTTTATCAGTCATTAGTAATAGTACGAGTTGATAGGGGTTATTATCACCAATAGTTTTGAGAAAAGGTCATCATAATTTGTTAGACATTAGGGAGAAGTGTCATAAACAATATAGTTTGGTGCTTCTGGGTGGAGCCTTATGTAGATCGATGTAGTTGGACAATCCTTGATCCTTTTATAGTAAATTATGGTATGATGATCATAATGGATGAGAAGGCCTTGATCATGTTCATCAACATTTTATACCATAACATATAGGGTAAGATTTTGTATGGAATGACATTAATTTTGGTTAGTATTAGGATGTACAGTACACAAGTTACAATTACTTCAGAATTGATTTGATGACTTCAAAGTCATTGCTCCAGTTGTTTCATCTTTTATACCCATTCGAATTAAATAGGAGTTTTTAGATTATTTATGATCCAAATTTATTTATTTATTTCTTTACTTACTTTATGTTTTGTTAGAGGGTTAGTTGGTTTATGGGAATATTGGTTGAGTCCCATAACCACCTCATCAAAATCTTATAAAGCTATTCACATTCTTTGTAAATAAATCTCAATAATATTTTTAAACCTTTAAATAATATATTGTCAAAATTATAAAATGTAATAATATACTTACATGTGAATTTTGGTCATATCAGTATTGCAATACATCGATTTAGGATATTGTTACTCACAATATTAGAGATTTAAGTTTGAAAATCACCATAACGATATGTTTGAAAATATATCTCACCATATTAGATGCATGTTTATATGGAATCAACACATTAATAATAAGGTTTATGTATTCATATACAATCCACGGTGTTGATGTTGGAAAAAGACATCAAAATGCTATCAAACACAATAATGGTTAGAAAAATCTCCTATTAATGGTATAAAAAATTATTAAAACTTATCCATGGGTAAGTGCACGAAGTTGGGGGATAATTTTGTGTACATTAGGGAAATATAGGTCATATTGATGACCTATGCACCAAACCACTATTTTGTGTTGATTTCACTTTCTCATCATCCCTCCCTCATTATAATCACTACATCCTTATCCCTCATCATCCCTAATCTCTCCCTCCTCATCTCTCATCATCCCTAATAACTCCTTCATTGACACTCATTGTCCTTCATCATCCCTAATCACTCTCCCATTATCCCTCATCATTCCTAATCACTCCCTCCTTATCCCTCTTCATCCTTAATCACTCCTTCCTTTACCTTTATGGTGGGTGTAGTGGCTTCCCTATTGTGATCGATTGGATTCTATATTAATTCAAAATTTTACTCACTCAAAAAGGCTTAAAGAAACTCTTCTTTCACCCAAATAAGGAACTCAAAAATATCATTTGATTGTCTTGTGGGATTTGGAGATCTATATGGCAATCTAAGTTCGGACTAGGGAAAGAGTGTGCATCTAAATCCATGGGGTAGAATAAATAGGTAGTAAAGTGAGTGAAGGGTGGGATAAAATTGTATTAATTACATATATAGATTGGGATTTTGGCATCTCAGAATCCCAATCCTAGAGTTGATCATCCTTATATGTGTGTGTGTGTGTGTGTGTGTGTGTGTGTGTGTGTGTGTGTGTGTGTGTGTGTGTGTGTGTGTGTGTGTGTGTGTGTGTGTGTGTGTGTGTGTGTGTGTGTGTGTGTATGTATATATATGTATATATGTGTATATATGTATATATGTGTATATATGTATATATGTGTATATATGTATATATATATATATATATATATATATATATATATATATATATATATATATATATATATATATATATATATGTATATATATATATATGTATATATATATGTATATATATATATATATATATGTATGTATATATATATATGTATATATGTATATATATATCTCTCTCTCTCTCTCTCTCTCTCTCTCTGTGTGTGTGTGTGTGTGTGTGTGTGTGTGTGTGTGTGTGTGTGTGTGTGTGTGTGTGTGTGTGTGTGTGTGTGTGTGTGTGTATAGGGTGACCAGAAACTAGTTAGGAATTTCAATCCCAACCCCATAGTTGGTTTCTTTTTATGTATGTGTGTGTGTGTGTGTGTGTGAATGCATGTGCACACATGTGTACAAACATACATGCATACATATACATACATACATACATACATATATTTTTGCATTCATACATACATACACATACATATGTATGTAGGTATACAAACACACATACATATATTTATATATGCATGAATACATGCATACACACACACACACACACACACACACACACACACACACACACACACACACACACACACACACACACACACACACACACACACACACACACACACACACACACACACACACACACACACACATATATTTTTGTATATATATATATATATATATATATGAGTTTGTCCATAGTAGATAGGATAACTAGATAGATAGATAGATAGGTGGTTAGTTGGCAGACTATGTTTCCCAACCCAATAGGCCTATCTTGTACTTTGAGTATTTCCTTATCTCCAATATAGTAAATCAAGGGACAGCATAGGAATCACACCCCCACCCCCCTCCCCCCCCCCCCCCCCCCCCCCCACCACCACCCATTTTTCTTCCCCCATGCCATAGATATATGAAGGGTACCATTCCAAACATATTATCCCTATCTCAAGCTTGCCCTACCCAATAAGGCAAGGGAATATTTCCTTGGTTACTTCATCTATGTTAAGGGGTAATGTAAGGGAAATTTATATTCTTGATATATATATTTACTTGATCCAATAGCATATCAATGGAAGCTCTCCTTCCCAATAGATATAAATGGAGTAAGGCATAACTATCAATGGAATATTGCCTTATCGATATCTAACTTTGATTTAATTATAGATTAAGGCATAGATATCAAGGGAAGCTTGCCTCATAATAGATTTTGTTCTTACCTTACCTACTTAGCTATGCTTTACCTGATGATACAAGGGATGTTTGTTTCTTGATATATAGCTTCATTCTTGTCTTACCTACTTTAACTTTCTAGAATATGTTAAGAGTTATCAAGGGAAGCTTTCTTCCCAATATATAACTTGCATACTATTATTTCCCTACCTACTTATCTATACCCTAACTACTTGGATTTTATTTTTGGAAAGGGAAGTTTACTTACTAATAAATAGAATGAGAAATGAAGTTTTGAATCATGTAACATATGTAATATACATATACCATTTGTTATGCCCTACATAATTTACCTACTTAAAAAATGAAGTTTTGAATCATGAGGTTCAATGAGGGAGTGATTAGGGATGATGAAAAAAATGAGGGTTGATTACAGAGTGTTTTTATATGATGAGGAACAATGAGGGTGTGACTACAGACTATGAGGGATGATGATGGCCAATAAGGGAGTGATTAGGGATGATGAAGGGTAATAAGGGATGATGAGGATGTGACTAGGGACTATGAGGGATGATGATGGCTAATAAGGGAGTGGTTAGGGATGATGACGGTAGATGATTTAGTTGTTAGGGATGATTACGAAGGATGAAGAATGATGAGGGACAATGATGGAATGAATAGGTATAATGAGGGATGATGATGGTTGATGAGGGAATGATTAGGGATGATGAGGGATGATGAAGGATGATGAGGCAATGATTGGGGATGATAAATGATGATGAAGTTTGATGAGGGAGTGATTAGATATGGTGAGGAAAAATGAGGTTGATGATAGAGTGACTAGGGATGATGAGGAATAATGAGGACTGATGACAATGTGTTTAGGGATGTTGAGGGATGATGAGGCTCAATTATGGATGATGAGGTTTTATTAAGGAATCATTAAGGATAATTAGATATGATGAGGGATGATAATAAAAATATTAGGGTCATGAAGGATAATGAGGAAGTGAGTAGGGGTGATGAGGGCTAATGAGGGAGTTATCAAACTATGTTAAGGTAAGATCATCTTGTGTTTTTTTAAAAGTATGTACACCCTTTTTAAAATGGTTCATTCCCTTTGTAAAATAAGACTTGTTTTTTTAATTTTGTCATGTCTTTTCCAAACGTTTTTTATATGCCCATCAGTCCCTTGTTCTTTCCACTAATCATTAGTGTTCATCTAAAAAATTATTGGTGTTCTTTCAAAATAGAATAGATTGAATAATATAATATATTACATTTATATGTAATATAATACAATAAAACCTATTAAATACATGACTCCTTGATATGGGTATGGGTGTTCATCAATAATTTATCAATCACATAATCATCCTTCTCTATTGAATGTCATCCCTCAATTCATGGTATCAATCATGTTTAGTCTCATCCCTCAGTTCATAGACATTTTATCTAGGACCTATATAAATATAAGGGAAATTTTTTTCATTTCTCACTATAATGTGGGGTCCCTAATTTACCCTTATATATAGATATGTAAATCAAGCCACCAAATATCTATGTGGTTCCCATACCACATAGATATATAAGTTTAATCATTAATCAATTGATCCTCATATATTATGGGATATCTCTCCTAGCCTCAACTATAGATGGTCAGTCTATATATATGGACACTGCTTGTAATAACACACTTCCTCACACCTCCAAATACATAACCTTTTTTTAGATAACTAACACCTAGTTAAGTGCCCACAAGGTATCAAATTCTATAGATGATAATCCTAATGTATACTTCCTAGGAATAAGGCATGACAAAATACCTATATACTAGGATCTGTGATCACTTTCTAATAACCCCAAGTAATTTCTTAACTCCCCCAAATATTATCAATTTTTAGATTAAATAAAAAATGCATTGATCTTCTTAATGTCATCAATATTAACTCAACTAATATTTTTAGATATATATGTAAATGACAAGAAGAGTGGCTACACCCTATGTCAAATTCTCATATTCATTTGGTTCCTTCATAAATTTGATCTAAAATATATTCTATACATTATTGTTGTTTTGACATGCCTATTCCAAAGATTTACAAGTATAAATGGGTAGCTTACTATAAATATGTTATACAATCATCAACCAATTTTACTTTTTAAAATTTCATTGAACTAGGATGTCAAATTAAGTCACTAGCTATGGTTTTAGTTAAGAGTGTGCAAGAGGTAGTTGAAAACAATGGAACATACCATCTACTTGGAAAATAGTAGGAATTCTTTATCTAGTATTCCACACTTGGTTTATTTTATCCTTTTTACACCTTTTTGGAAGTCTTTGGTCTAATGCTTCTATAACCCAAGGCAATTAGCAAGAAAAATGACATAATATTACTTCTATTTTAGTGTACTCATTTTGAATAAATATAAGCATCAAGTTTTTGTGTAAAAAATTAAATATTTATTCAATAATGTAAAATATTATACAATCTTTCTTGGAGAGGAATTATATATAGATATACTAGAATTTAAATCCAAATAAGAAGAATCCTTTCCATAAATCAAGATAAAGAAAAGAATATGTTTCAGTATGATTTCTTGTACTTCAAATCAACACATTTATATGAAAGCTTAACATCATGAAGAATATATATCAACATCAAGTCATCCTCATTTTATTTTTTTCCCTAACTAAGTCCACATGAAAGTTGTGTCAACATTATGTTGTTAGAGTTTTATTCACCCTAAATCCTCAATTTTACTCAATACAATAACATATAAAACATATTAACATATTCACCTTAAGTCCTTAATTTTATTCACCCTATTCCCAGGGTGTATAACTAGCCTACCATTCAAATTTATCCTATAATGGTGTTCCATATTAGCTAGAGATCAATAAATTTCCACTTTATCCACTACTTAATGTGTCAGGGCTCTTCCCTAGGAAGATTCCCACTCCCTTTTTAATTTCAAATCATGGCCAACCCATTTATGCACATTTCAAAGCATGGTCCGCCCATGTATGTGCATTTCAATATTTTTTTTATTTTAAGGATTGTGGACTCAATTGGGCCCTTCATAACCCATTTCCTAAATTAATGCTGAACACTTGATTTAATTGTTAAATATAACATCATCCAAGGCAATAAATTATGAATAATATTCTTGATAAGGTTATAAATAGCTTTAGAAATATATTTATTATTATTATTATTATTATTATTATTTTATTATTCATCTTCCGAGTAATAATAATAGTACAATCTTTTATATCTTTTCCTAAACTAATGTTTAATATTACTCACATTATCTAACCCTTTATGATGACTAAGAGTAGTTAGACACAATGTTAAGTGTTCACTATAATATCAATGCAATTGATCATTTGCTTAGATAACTATTTGACATGATTGGACTATAATATATTCATGTATACAACATAGAAGGAATGTCTCAAGGAATGATAGTAAAATATGATTGTAAATTGTGATCATTCCTTAATTTTTACCAAATTGATCTCCTATAGATATATATAGTGAACACACACATCAATGTTTAATGCCTTAGAATATTTTCAAATTTTATTTCTCTGTTAAACTAATTATATTATCCCCTTCTCTCCTTATTACTTAATTATATGTACTCTTATTCTATGTTGGTTCTAAGAGCATGGGTGGCATAAATTACCAGGAGACACTTAAATAGTCCTTAACTTTTGTGAAGACCTCTATGTATAGTTATACTAAAAGCATTATCACAAATTCAAGAAAATGCAATTGGTATTATCAATAAAAAGAGTATGAGAGTCACCAAAGTATAAAATTATCATAGCTTAGAAGTATTTAACCAGTATAGATCTTTTAATTATACTGTCTTGGTGAGCAAGCTCTCATAAAAAGAGAGTCTAATGCTCACAAGATGACATCACAATTGTCATTATGTCATAATTTAATTGTTGGATTCTTGGTCATTATGTCCCTTCTAGAATAATCAAGCATTCTATAGAATCACTCACTAAAGGTACTTTTATGCACATTCCATTTGTCAAACATAATATATTGATCACATACTAAGAATTTACAATTTGAAAGATCTCAAGGTAAATATGCTAACATCCAATTAATCAGAAGAAGGCCTGTTGAAAGGATTTTATGATCAAGCTATCACAAAATCTCACATGGTGAATCTAAAATAGGATTCCATGGATTCTTTGTGTGTATAATAGGTACACAAAGGATGAAAAATGTAAGAATTATAAGTCCATGACAAAATAGGAGGGTGTTACACCATCCACTAGTGTGCCACCACTCACTAGTGTGCCCACTATATTAGATATTCCTTATCCATATTTTAAATGGATATAAGGGAATAAGGGTAATTATGTATGCATTACTCATAAATTAATCACAAATGGATACTGTTATATATTTTATATCAATAAATCTAATGGGTGGGGTCACCATTATATCTATATGATCAATCAAGTACTCAATTTGTTAACTAATTGAGAGCCCCTATCTATATACATGCACTTTAAAACCCTACCTATATCTACATAGGATGATGTACATATGTGTAGAAAAAGAATTAATTAATGTATTGTATTAATCAAGGGCCCTTATCTATATATGGGCACTTGCCTATCCATACCGTATGGGGAGGGTGAGGGGTGAATAGGGTTTGAACCTGCAGTATTTGAGTCATGGGCCTATCAAGTTGACTAATTGATCCAACCCACTTTTTCAAACATGGGTATGACAAAAATGAATCAATTCCATATCCATATCCATATCCCATATCTAATTAGGGCAGATCCCCCCAATAAGTGAATGAATCAATGTGAATCATATTACACACATAATATATTCAAATCATTAAATTATAAAAAATAGGAGTGAATGCTATGGTCACAGCATATTTTATCAATGAACAATGACATGATCATGTGACCACCCCCCACTATATAGATATAGATTTTTAATGGAATTGAAATAATATATAGTTTAATTGGAATGATATATATTGCCATGCCGACCCCACATATTGATTTAGATATAGACTTAGAGTGAATAGAGATAGGGGACAAGGTATATCAATGTTATCATATATATCTAGTTCACTCTATCCATAGAATGATTAAATCAATGATCGAAAAAGTTTATCAATGATCAATGTTAGTACATTCCATACCTAATATGTATGGTATGACCAAAGTGACCCAATTTGTATAATGCCCAACATGGCATGAATGATCTATGTGATGTAATACATATCCATATAATAGAATAGATTAATTTAATACCTATAAATATTTCATTATTTTGATGTGATAGATAATGAAATGAGTGTGGGTAAAATGATGTGATGGTTAAGTTTTTCCCTATTAATATGATAGTTGGTTCCAACTACCTAAAATCATTAATGGGCTTCATTATGTATTAGTTGTATTAGTGTGTTGGGCCCATTGAATATTATTGTGACATTAACTAGAACTATATTTCCCCATTCAATATACCATAAATTCAAGTAAAAGTGACATAAAATTATGGTTTGGTGTGTGTGGGTCATCAATGTGACATATGTTACCCCAATCACACCATTGTAGATTGAATTCAAAATGAATTAGGGTGATTACACATACATATGATAGAATTGTTTGCATTTCCATAATCACAAGTGGATATGTTGTTGTTGTCTCACTTTTTGAAATAATGGATCTAATAAAAAATAAAATCAACATGAATTTGTTGTCTGATGCGCAAGGGTCAAAATTCAACTTACTTTTCCACAATCACACTTTTTATCGAATTTAAACAAAAATAGGGTGGTCATGCACAAATGTGCCTAAAATTATTTATATTTACCTTGGTCATAAGTGAATATAGTGTTTTTATGTCACCTCTTTCCTATAATGGACTTAATTGTAAGAAAAATTAGCAAGAATGGGTGGTTGGGTGTGCATGTGTCACCAATGCAACTTATGTTCTCCATGCACATTACTTTAGAATTAATCCAAATTGAATTGGGGTGACCACAATTGAATGTGGCCCAAATTGTATCTATTTACCCTAGTTACAAATTATTATGGTGGTGTTGTGTCACTTTTTTGCCTATAATGGACCTAATCATATTTAAAAATGGCATATAGGATTGGTTGGTGTGCATTGGTTTGTAAACTTGTTTTTTACAAACCTAGGACTAATAAAAATTCCAAAAAACTATTTGGAAGGTGTCTAAACCTAAAGAAAGACTATATATTTATCCAAAATGGATATCACTTTCAAAATTTATCCCTAGATTCAATACCAAAATCCTAAAAATGACTATGTACTGAGCATATTGGATTTTAAAAAACTATATCCTAAATTGTAAGGCATGCAATAGTGAAACCAAATCTAAAATATGCAGAGTGACCCTAAGTTCTTATATTTTATAAAATATATTAAAATAATAAGTAATATAAATGTAGACTTATACTTATATTTAACATTTACTAAGTCAATAACCCCACATCCCCCCCCCAACCACCTTGTAATTGATCCCATCTAGGCATCCTAAACCTTCATGCTTTTATTTCGTAGGAACACGTACATGTTATAACATGTATGCACTTTAAAACTATGCCTTTTATTTTATAAATGGATTAGATTCTCGAGTCAAAGGATTGGACCTTTAGACACATAGCCAAATCCAATATTTTTGATATAAAATAATATAATTCAACTTCCATCACCAAAAAATACTACGAATTTCAATGAGACATTTCATAAAATTATTGTTACAATGAAAAGCATGCTCTCCTCTTCCCAAATATATTATTTTTTAAAAAAAATTGGAGTTATTTTAAGGTTTCCATTTATGTTGGTTTATATCTTATATCCATGCCTTTTTTATGTAATTAAATGCCGTAAATATACATGCCTATTATACACACTCTAATTTGGTCAAGGAAAAATAAGTACTATGTCTTTTTTTGTTCTATCACAAGAAGGTCTTAATGATGAATGTGAGTTTTGTTTACATGGTAATTTTGGTCTTTTACTCTTTCTTATGACTTGTTTTTCCTATTTGTTGCCCTTCCAATGGTCTTATGTCATGTTATCCCAATCACAGGGGGCCCCTTGCATATTTTCCATAATCAGTAATATGATTTTAGTCTCAATACACTAGTATAGCCCTAGACACTAGCATAGTGTGCTAGTGTAAACCTCAATGCTAATTCCCAATGGTCACATTTTCAACTTGTTTGTGGGTCCTTATGCTTCCTTGAGTCTCATATTATGATTTATTCTTTATTTTTCACCTTGTCTTCCATTAAATAAGGGACTCACATTCAAATTAGACTTATTTTTATATAAAAACATCACAAGGCATTTTACATATATCACTTATTACTTTTGCACATAATTACCTAAAATTTAGTCAATAGTATAGATCAACACTCTTCATATTACTCAACAACACACATAGACTTGCATGCTTGATAGAAGAAGGCCTTAAGTGAAAGTCATTCTAGTATTATGTGCACATTGATTATGCATGTTCCTAAGGGAGACCTACATTTGATATGATACCCCTATCATTGGGGTTAATGTAGGTAGAAGCTATGACAATAAGGGTTTTATCTTATATAATTGTAACATCCCACAACCCATAATTTTCCTTCCTTTTACATTTTATTATGGTGTTGTTTTTGTGTGCAGATGTTCATTAGGATTTTGATAGGAAATATATCCAAATAGTGTCATAAAAATATGATCAAAGACTCCTAAGCACACCTAACAAACCTTGAAGTCTCCTCACAACATCCCCAGAAGTCTCAAGACCCTTGTCCTTGAAAGGACACTAGTGCAGTGCCTTAGAAAATAGCATAGTGAATTACTATCCCTCTAACCGTACTACTATCTAAAAATAGTTTCAAATCCATTTCTTTAATGAAAGGAATACAGACCTATTATTAGACTTATTTTAGTCATGTCATCCTCTAGTGATTCTTTTTTCACTCTAGATAAGTTGGTTTTCTCATTACACTTTATATTTTAGTCAAATCAATTAGATATATCTATTTGATATATTTATCTATATTTACATTTTGTACCCAACCCTATAAAAACTAAGGATTTACACTACTAATTCATAAAAAATTTAAAACATTTGGTGAACCTAACTTACTTTGAATATTGCTTAAAAACCCTAGTTCCACCCTAGGGTTTGCCTTCTCTATCTTTGTTTACTAAATTAAGGTTTATTAAATTATATTTTTTATTAATTTTTATTACATCCTAATTGATCCATATCAATTTATCTATTAGGGTTTCTTTAACACATCTTAATTTTTTTACAAAACATTTAAACCCTAGATCTACATACTAAGTCCTTATACACTCAAAAATCAGCCCTTTGGGTTTATAGTACATTTCTAATTTTTTATTATATATTAGCCTGAATATTTCACATATTTTCAAATATATCTATGTTTAATTATCTTCTTCCCATTATTTTTTTATTATTCATTTTTTACATTATTTTTTTGGCAAGCTTAAAATGACTTCCATGAAACCTCATTCCCCTCACCTAGTTGATCAATTTCTAAACTTTTCACATAATTATACAAATGAATGGAAAAAAATTTAATATTGCACACTATAACATGATAATTAACATGAATTCATTTATAATGATAATAATGATGATTATTTTAATAATGTATATGATGATAATTACGAGCATGGCAATGAAAGTGTTGATGAGGATAGATTAAATGCATCTTCTTATCTTTTTCCTCTCTCTTTTCCTACTTCTCGAGATCAAATTAACAACACAAGGCCAAAATACTCCCTAATAGGTAGTGCTTTACTTGAATGTGATCCTAGTTTTTCAACCAATTTTATTGCATCCTTATTCAAATTAAACCAATACAAGAATAATAAATTCAATTTACCTTTACATGGTTCAAGTAAAAATATACATGATATTACTAACACAAAAATTAAAACTACACATTATTTACCTTTCTTAATTCAATTCCAAAAACTGTGTACACATGATATTGCACCTTTTCTAGATTCACAAACTAAAGTATATGATATTATGTTATCACATTCTTTTATTTTTTAAGATCAACATAGTGATTCCATTTCAAAATATACATAATTGAAGTATTTCTAACCCTTCTCCTACATGTTATAATATTCCAAAGGAAAACATGATAGTTAATTCTTATATCCTTGAATCCATTATAAAAAATAAAGATAATACATGCATTTCACTCATAGCTAGTGAAAATACACATGGCCTTTCACCTAAACATGATGATATATTGCATAGTATAAAAAAATTAAAATCGTCTTATAATTTTTCTATTAGTGAGCATGAAAATGATAATCCTTATACTCTTACCTCTATAAGTGAAGTACATTTTGATTTTGATGAAACTTGGAATAACAATGATTACTATGACTTTAGTGAAGAAGATATTGAATCTAATTTGCTCTCTACTTCACCCATCTCTCATATTGAAATTGATTACCTATTAACTTATAATTCAAGAAATAATATGTCTTCAGATAAAAGTGTATGAGCTTATACTCATATTCATAGTTTACATGATTTACATTCAAATGATTAAAATATGTCTTCTATTCCATAAACATGTGATACTACTTTACCATCTATCAATATTTGTGATACAAATGAATCTCCCTCAGCCTTCCTTACTAAATTAAAACCCATATCTCATCCTATCATCCACAAGGGTGATATCTAATATTCATCTCACTAGGTCCAAGATATAACCCCTTCAAAGGTTATGGTGAATAAAACCAAAGGTCCTCGATGGAGTGTATTAATGACTAAAATTAATAATAATATTCAAGAATTAAATGAACCTCTTGATGATGCTAATATACCTTCACAATAGGTAATATCTTTGATGCATGCCATGGGTTATTTAAAGCAATAATTACACCAACTCACCTTGGAAAGTAAAACATATTTTTCTTGGGTTGATTCCAATGCCATCCATGGAAATCTTATCCTGCCTAGAATCTTCACTATAAAGTTACTAAAGTAGCTTCAGATACTAATATTATCAAATTTCAATGGACATGGATATCTATATGTGCACCTCAAAGCTTATAGAAAGGACATGTCACATGTCCCTCATAGTTTAATCCTCTTACCTATATTTACATAGACTTGTGATGGTGAGGTATTAAATTTGTTTCAGCATTCACTTACTAGTGCTTCACTACATACATACGATGCATTAAAATAATTATTTCTCATGCGTAATAATAATAATAATAATAATAATAATAATAATAATAATAATAATAATAATAATAATAATAATAATAATAATAATAATAATAATAATAATAATAATAATAATAATAATAATAATAATAATAATAAGGGAACTCAAGTCACATATGAGCGGTTACCTTCACTACACCAGGGTGGGTTAGAAAGAGTAAATGATTACATTCTACAATTCAAATAATGAATTAAATAATTAATCTACTAGCCGATAGATTTATATGTGAAATACATATTTTCTAGAGGTCTCACCTTCCCTCTCA
>JARHVA010005060.1:512500-527500 GCA_037957365.1 Torreya grandis
ATTAATACAAGTTGTGTATTGTCTCTCATATCATGTGTTATTCTGAATTCTAGTTACTTGTGATTCTAGTTTATTTCCGCATATTAAGTTGCTTGGTTTGGTAATCAATTGTGTGCTTCCGGTGTTCATGTATCCTGACAAGTGGTATCAGAGCTAAGGTTGCAGGAAGAAGGTTTTGTGTTTGGTTACAGGTCACTCTCAGGGGTTTCTGATTGAGTGGGCATAGAGCAATGGCAGATGAAAGTAAGCTAAGAATGGAGGAGTTGAAAAGCACAGATGGTCACTTACGGTCCCATGGAAAGAAAGAGCAGGTAAAATAATATTGTTGGTTGGTAGCAGATCAACATGAAGAAACTGAAGAAGTAGATGTTGCAGGTTATGTTGCACAGGATGCTCTGGGAGGTTTCTTGGATAAAGTTGAATCTTGGATAAAAGATTCAGTTGCCTCTTTCCATGCAGCCCCAGGTAGAGGAGCTGGTGAGCCTTGCCAAAGAATTGGCAAAGGGGAAGTGAAGCTGAAATTGCAGGCGACCAACACATAGGTGTTGATGAAGGTCATACAGGTCCCAGGTTTGGAGATATGGCTAATTTCTTCAGAAAGATTGGGTGATGAGAGATGCACAAGAACTCTCACAGTGAATGCACTTGAATTAGCTGGTGGTAAGAAAACAGGTTCTCTTTATCTACTTGTTTATATTACTGATTCTTCTTCTGTTGCAGAGATGTGGCTTCGTAGGCTTGGTCACATGAGCAGGAAGGAGATGCATGTTCTTAAGTGGAAGACAGATATATTTGACAGGCTTAAGAACTGGAAAGCCTTGGTGTACTTGGAGGAGATGGTAGACAGAGACCAGTGGATGTGGCTGGATACTTCTGAGCAGAGTAGTTTGGACATGGGTTTTGATTCAAAAGAGCTCGCGGGAAAAAAGTCATCACTCACAAGCAAACACAGGTACCAGCGTCAGTCAGGTGGAATCGACGTCGAACAGACAGGTGCCGATGTCGGTCATGTGCAGACCGAAGCTGGTGATGTCGGGCAGGGTAAGACCGACGTCGGTCAGGAGGACCGACGTCGGCAGTAGGTAAGACCGATGTCGGTCAAGAGGACCGACGTTGGTAGTAGGGACACCGACGTTGGCAGGGTCGGTAGTCAGGGACAGACGCATGGGAACCGACGTCAGTCGGATGCAGACTGTGGGGTGACTGAGGTCGGTCACTGTAATGGATTTTGGGTGGATAGCACACTGTCAAGGAGTCTCAAACACCCATACGGAGGATTGAAGATGTAAGTAGGCCCTCAAATTCATTGTTCCTCTTCTTTATACTTGTTGCTGATTGTAGAGCAGGAAGGATCCAGGAAACAGGTGGGAGCATGGCAGGGATATGATGCAGAACCAAACAAGAGTTTTGGTAGGGTTGCTAGCAGGTATGAAAGCACAGAGACAAATGGATTCCTTAGTTGAAGAATAGAGTGAACGAACACATGAGATGGAAGACCAGGCATATGGTCTTGAGGAGCTGCAGGACAGTGGTACAGGTTTTGACAGGTGGAGGATGAAGCATGGCTTCAGTCAATGTCAGGGTAACTACTGTGGTTTGTCTTACCAGGGGGATGATGATTACAACATCATTCTGTTGCTGTATGTGGATGGTATGTTTTGCTAGCAGGATTGTACATACAGGGTTTTGCTGAGCTAAGGGTAAGGTTAGTTCAGTGGCATGTCATGAGGAGTTTGGAGCAGTGAAATTATTTGACATGGGAGACATGGAGATCACAGGTTGATTTTGTCTCTAGTGGGAGCTGATGTGAATCAGGTGTTGGCAAGGTTCAGGATGCAGAGCCGGAGCACACTCAGGGCTGGATAGGTACAGTGTCTAAAATCACATGAGGTCTGGTATAAACCTAAGTATTCCCATGCAGTGGGAGCTATTAGAGAGTTAGGAGCCAATTCGAGGAAGTGAGTTCTTAGGTATTTGAGAGGGACCAGCAGCAGGGATTCATGCTATGCAGGGTCAGGACTTCACTACATGTGTTTGTAGGTTCAGATGTGGCAGGGTAATTGGATGACAGGAGATACACCACGGGATGTGTGGTGGGTTGTCTTTAGGATTGAGCTTGAAGAGGGATACAAACCAAGAAATAGATTAGATGGAGTACAGGTACAGGTATAGTGCAGCTATTTATCTCCAAGTGGGAGATTGTTAAGTTGTGGAGCTAAAAGCTTCACTGATGCAGACATGGAGGAGGTTGCAGATGAGTTGCAGAGTGTCATAGACACCAGCATTGGTCTGGCCAACCGACGTCGGTCAGAGATCGGCCGACGTCGGTGACCCCCAGGTGGATAGGGACCGACGTCGGTCACCTGTGTGGTTCGGACTGCGTTTATTACGGGCAGTTAGCTAATGAACCAAGTGTTTGCATGATGAGATCTATTTTTAGACTGAGAGCTGTGGATCTAATTATTGTAATTAGATGCCTAATTATTGTTTGAATGAGATCTATATAATAGACTCATGGTTGTATTGGAAAGACGTTCTAGTTTGAGTTGAGCAAAGTTAGCTCCTTCTGTGTGTGAGGCGAGCAAGGGTGTTCCTCCTAGTTCCACAGCAGTACCAAGGTGGGTGCTGGTTTTGGAGAGTCAGCAAGATTCTTCAGGGGTGTAGGATCTTGGTCAGCAGGTGTGCATGGCCTATATAGGAGATCTACATGGTAAGTAAGATCGTTGATCTGAAGGTGTATGTGTGTGCAAGGTCAAGGTTCACAGGTGTGCAGAACCAGGTTGATTTGCAGGTGTGCAAGATCAGATAGGACAACAACACAACATGGAGCAGAATCAGGCAGGATCTACTTGGAATACAGGTGTGTACTCAGATAGAGCAAAGAGGAAGGCAAGGGAGTTCCTTCCATAAGTATGGTCTATTGAATTGTAGGTTGTTTCAGGTTCATGGGAGATCTACTTGAAGTACGTTGAGTACTTGTGGAGTGTGTGGAGCACTTGTGGTGTGCGTGGACCACGGGAGGTGAACACCAACTCTGTGTTTGAGTTGTGTGTTGGGACCTGAGAGAGAGAGCTTTGAGGAAAGAAGTACTGTTCACTTGAGGTGTGGGAAGCCTCTAAAGAGGTGGTGGAGAAGAAGTGGCATCTTCTTTATTGTATTCTTTTCTGTATAAGTATTAATACAAGTTGTGTATTGTCTCTCATATCATGTGTTATTCTGAATTCTAGTTACTTGTGATTCTAGTTTATTTCCACATATTAAGTTGCTTGGTTTGGTAATCAATTGTGTGCTTCCAGTGTTTCGTATCCTGACAAGGGGAATGTACATGGTACACTATCCGTATATGGACACAATTTTATACACAAGATATGTAACTACATTACTCAAGTATCAGGTTTGGGAGCATAATGCATGGCACGTGTCTTCGATCCCATAGGATTCCACCATATTATAAAGATGGAATGGAAAAGTATACCATTATTTATGTGTATACTATTAGATCACACATAGATTGTCACTAGGATGTCACCAACATTTCACTAGGTTGGGTCATATAGTTGATTGCAGTGGTCGATCCATAGTTTCTACAAACCCAAATTATAAAGGTTGAGTGATAGTTTCAACCTATGATTAGATTACTTCTCAAACTCATTTCACACATTAGAGGTGGGGAAAGTAGGGATTGTTTCTCCACTATTATAGATTGCTTCTCAAACACAATTACATGCTAGAGTGGGGGAAAAGAGGGCTTGTTTCTCCATAGTTCACATATTACCTCTTAGACATAGTTACATATCAAGGTGGGAAAAAATAGGGTGTTAGCTATAACAATCTAGTTAGTTACTAAGACTCAGTATAAGGGACACCAACATTATGGATTTCCTCTTCACATCCAGCATTCCAAATGCTTGTCGACTTCTCTGGCCAAAAACTATGTTGGGTCTAGATTACATCCTCATATGTAAGTATAGGAACACATTTTATTTTACTTTTAATCTAGTACTTAAATTTACATTTCATTTATAGAATAAAAGGGGGGAAATATACACACCCTAATTAGGATAGGTAAAAAAAGGTAGTATGTATTTTGTTGTATTTTCATGAGAAGGTCTTAATGATGAATGTGAGTCTTATTTTCATGGTGATTTTGGTCCTTTGATATTTCTTATGGCTTGTTTTTCCTATTTTTTGTGCCTCTAGTGGTCCTATGTCATGTTATTCTAGTCACAAGGCCCCCTTTGCCTATTTCCATAGTTAGTACTCAATTTTTTGGTCTCATAACACTAGCATGATCCTGGACACTCACCCAGTTCATTAGTGCCCACCTTAATGCTAGTATCCAATGGTCACATATTCAACTTATTATGGTTTCTTACCCTTTATTTGGTCTCTTCTTATGATTTGGTCTTTCTTTTTAACCTTTTTGGCCAATGAACAATGGTAACACATTCAAATTAAATTTCCTTCTATATAAAGAGCCTCACAAATAATTTTATATCTAGAACTTAATACTTTGGCACATAATTAATTTAAAAATTTATCAATAGTATAACTCAAGACTATGCATATTACTCAACAACACACATAGACATGTATGCTTGATCAAAGAACGGCCTAAGTGAAATTCATTCTAGCATTTTATGCATGCTAATTATGCATGTTCCGTAAGGGAGAACTACATGTGATTTGAGACCACTATCATTGGGGTTATTGTAGGTAGCAAGCAAGAAAATAAGGGTTCTATCCTACATGATCATAACATCCCACAACCCATATTTTTCATTCCTTTTGTATTTTATTCTAGTGTTGGTTTTTTTGTGTATGTGTTCATTAGGGTTTGAGAGGAAATTTATCCAAATAGTGATAAAAAGGTGATTGAAGACCCCTAAGCACACCTACAGAACATTGAAGCCTCCTCGTAAAATACCTAGAAGTCTTAGGGTCCTTGTCCATTCAAAGACACCAATACAATGCCTTGGACATTATCACAGTGTGTTACTATCCCTCTAACCATGCTAATTTTTGACAATAATTTCAACTCTAGTTCCAGAATGAAAGGACTCCAAACTGGTTTCCAAACTTGTTTCAACCTTCTCATCCTCCAGTGATGCCTATTTCACTCCAAATAAGGTTTTTTTTTTTCATTGTATTTTGTATTTAGAGTAAATTAATTCAATAAATCTATTTGTAATATTTATTTGTAATTAACCTTTGTACCCATCCCTTTAACAACCTAGGATTTACACTACTAAGTCCTAAATAGTAAAAACACCTATGTATGTTTATGCATTTTTTTCATTGATCTAAATTTAAAAAATATATATATGGACACAACTAGGCCTAATTACACATTCATTCAAAAATAAAATCAAGGTAGTTATATGGGTTGCACAACTAGTGATCCATTTTTTTCAGTTTTTAGGATCTATTTACTTGTAAAATTAGTAAAAAAAATATTTGAAATTAGAAAAAATGTCACAAAATAGATGATCTTATCTAAATTTTTACCAATAAAATTTAACGATGCTAAAAAAAAGAGGAGCCACATGACCAACTATCTACCTTATTTTCCTAAAAAATAGGAGTCTCTCTTCAAATTTTAGATGTTTGACCTACTTATACTTAACCATTTTTTTTAAAAAAAATATTGTTTTGAAAAATAGACTAAAAATACTACAATTAATTTTCTTAAACCATCTTAAAATTTTGAGTGTATCCATCTCAAATAATATACAAAATTTGTATTTTTGTAATTTTTTAGGAAAAACATGTCCATGGGTAGGCCCCTTTTTGTCCACCAACTTTCTGCACTTACCCCCATAGTTTATATTAAATCTATGTTTAAATATAAATATATATAAATATAAATATTAAAATATTCTAAATATTTAACATGAATTGTGACTATTTATTGGCAATAGATGATTGTAACTATGAATCACAATCCATGTGACATCCTGTCCACTCTAAAAAAATTGACCAAAATGATTAAGCACTCAAATCCTACGATTCGACCCCTTCACCTCTCATTTTCAATTTCCCTACTCTCACAATCTACCTAAGTGTATGATACATAATGCTATTGATGTTGGTTTTATTTATTAAATAAAATATAAATAATTGTTCAATTTTTTTACTATTTTAACTCGGATAGGGTTGAGTAATACTTCTGCTTGTTGGTTAAGCTCTTCCATAAAAAAATTGGCCACACCAAATTTGACAACAAAAGTGTAGATGGACACATGACAATAATTATTCTTCTTTCTCTTCTTATGGTAACTTAATGTAAATGCTTAAAATTATGTATCATTTTTTTTTACATATGCATGCACCCCATAAGACACATCTCTAAGTAGGGATATTATGTTGACACTTAATTTTTATACGAGAGTTTTTATTACAATATTTGTGATACTTATTTTTGCATATAGGTCATCACCTTTATTTAAGGATTACTTGACACTTATTTGTGTTTTTTATTCTCGATATGATCTTGTGGTTATCCCTTCCTCTATTTATCATTTTATTAACGTATTACTAACCCCATGGGCATATTTTATCTCTCATATCTCTCTTTTCATTCATCTATTATTCTTAGGCATACTACTAGTTGCTATGAGTTTGACCTGTGTAGACTTGTATAACATATGAGTCTAGCCTTTTGAATTTTATGGGCCTTTCAGTCCATCTTGACATATTTTCAGTGTTTGGATTTATTTTCAATGTTTTTCCTTTTATTTGAGTTAATTTTATGCACAGATTAAAGCTTAATTCAAATTATCAGAAACATATTTATATAAATGTATTATTAGAATTTTAAAGAGGAACATCATTATAAAGCTCGCATTGAACATCCGAAAATATAATTTAATTTTAAGTTTAGACACATCTAAAAAAGATTTATCTCAAATCAAAGAACTAACATCATAGCGTCAAAGATAAAGGAAAGTTATGAAAATTAATTTTAACAACATAAACATGTTGAGATGGAATAATAAAAGAATATTATGTAAATATGATAACAATATATATTGAAAATAAATAGTATAAATATATTGATAAGAAATAGTAAAAGCATGGGTAGAAAAATAAGTTTAAAATATTAAAGGCTAGAATGAACATGAATATAAATAGCATTAAAGAAAAAGGTTTAGTATCAACATTGGAAATGATTGCCTTAGAATGCATAGCTTGCCACCCAACTTATTATATAAAATTCATAAATCTAAAGAAATAGAGATATTTTTATAATCAAGCCATGTCTTCAGCCTTATCCATATATTGGTCATCTAAAGAACTAACTTGATAAAATTTTCTTCCCCATTTTTATTCGTATATAAAATTTTATATTTCTCACCATTCAAATTTAACACCATTCAACACATTCAAGATTAATTTTTTCTTTTTCAAGCTTAAATTAAAGATTAACTAACGGGATTTCAACAATATTTATGATTTTTTCAATTAATACTAAAACTTTTCCTAGTTTCAATATCAAAATTAATGAATTTAGGTCTCACAAGTTGATAGCAATCATGAAAAAAAATTCTTTTAAATTTAATAAGTTTTTATTTTTATTTTTTTATTTTTAAATTTAATTTAAAAATAATTTAAGACTTGGGATAAATAAAAATAAAAATAAATATATTAGATTTAAAAGTATAAAATAAATTAATTTTATAAAAAATAAAGAATTTGAAATCGAATATAATATAGACAAGATCTAATATTATAGGGTATAAACAACATGCAAGACAATGTGGGTTTGTCAAAATATAATATGTATTATTGTATTACAACTAAAAATGACAAAACAACTTAATTACATTGATTAAGCATAAAAATATATGTAATTTAGTAATGATTCCTAATTAATTATGTTTGAACTAAGTTGTTTGAAATTCATATAAAGTTTTGGTACATTTTATAATTGGTAATATTCTAAAGATGTAAAAAATGTTGGAGATGTTTTTTTTAGAGTCCTCAATAATGTTGGCAACAAAAAATTGAACTTTAGAGATGTTGATAATATTATTAAACTGAACCTTGAAATATACACCAACAGTGTCAACAACCTCACCCCGAAGTTTGGATATGATCATAATAGGAAGTAGAAAATGTTGGGAATGTCTTTTAGAGTTCCCAAAAATGTTGGTGACATTTTTTGCATATGAGAACATTTCTCTAAAAGAAATAGATAATTGTTATTTTTTCCTCAATTTGATCCTCGTGATGCAACACTATAACCTATTAAAAAAAAAAAAAAAAAACATTTCCATAAAATGATTATATGTTTATTAATGCATGTGTTGATAATTAGTAGGGTTGTTCAATGCCATCTAATTTGTAGGCACTTAACAATTGAAATCAATTTATATTAATATGTAAAAAAAATTGAATCGGTTAAAATACTTTTGTAAATGATAAAAATTTGAGGTCATGTGCCAAAAATATTCCATGGGAAAAATAAATTTTAGATAATGGGTAAGTGCACCAACTTGGTGGACAAAAAAGGGCCTACCCATGGACATTATTTTTCTGAAATTTCAAAAATGTGAACTTATGTAGATAATTAGAGATAGCTACACTCAAAATTTGAAGATGGTATAAAAACTTGAATTGTAGCATTTCGAGTCTAGTTTCCAAAAAACTATTTTTTTGAAAAATGGTTAAGTATAAATAGGTTAAACATCTAAAATTTGAAGATGACCTCTTGTTTTTTTAAGAAATTTTGAATTGTTCCATTCCGTGGAACCCATAACTTTTTGACCATATTTAAATATTGTTAGAAACCCTTTGGTGAATATTTATATTAGATCTTCTAGTGTGTTACAAATTTTTTTAATATTTTTTTGATGAATATTTTTTATTAATTTTTTAATTAAGTATATCCTCAAATCTAACAAAAAAATATATATCCATTTGTGGGACACACCCTAACTACCTAGAAAAAATGAAATTTGATTTTTTTTTAATGTGTGTAGAATTAGACCTAGTTTGTTACCATATAATTTGTTTTGTAGTTGGATCAACAAAAAACAAATTAGATAAACATGAATTGACATGTATAGGTGAGGCATGTAGTGGCCTAAAAAATGTGTTGTTAGAAATAAATATAGTTTGAACCCTTAAAATATCTCAAAAATTATAAAAATCCTATATTTAGAAAGAGGACAATGTGGACATCGTAATGGTAATAATTTTTTAAATTTTGATGTTGAAATCCATAGCGTATTTGATGATTGAAGTTGAAATTTGTTGGTTTTTCCTAAAACTCTCGATCTCAGTTGTAGATGCACAATCCCAAGCCTTTGGCTCAAAAATCTAAGTTGTTTCTAAGCCTAAAGGGTCAGTTTTCAATTTGAATTCAAATAATGTGTATTTTCTATAGAATGCATACATATTGTATAACACTTATGCATTTTATAATGCATACTTGTTATATAGTGTATTATACAATGTGTACGCATTATATAACATGTACACGTTGCTTTCTTATAAGTTCAAAACTAACTCCATGAGCATTTGGGAGTTGCATGTGAAGCCAACTTTGTCCATAAGCTTATATTTACTACTTTGAATATTAAGTATAAGAAATTAAATGTAACAATATAAATGTTATACTTTAAATTTATTTTAGTAAATATAATAAATTAGGATCACTCAGCATCTGATAGAGTTGGTCTCACGGTTGCATACCTTACGATGTGGAAAATAATTTTTAAAAATCCAATCAGGTCAGTACTTAGGCATTTTCAAGGTCTAAGTATTAAACTTAGGGATTTTAGGACATAGTTTTTGTAATTGATATCCATTTTTGGTAAACATATAGTCATTTTTAAGGTTTTTTTGCCTTCTAAATTGATTCTTGGCATTTATAAGAGTCTTAAGTTTGTCAAAATTGAATTTTTCAAACCACTCACTTTGAAATTGATGCAAAGGGTGTTATTGGGGTCGCGTAGATGACATTGATGACTTGCACACATCAAACAACCACTTTACATGTTAATTTCACTTAACCATCACCCCTCCCTCATCCTCGATCACTTCCTACTCATCCCTCATTACCTCTAATCACTTTATCATCAATCTACATTATCCCTAATCACTCTCTCATTGACCCTCACTATCCCTAGTCATCTCTAATCACTCCCTTATCATCCATAATCACTCCTCTATTGACACTCACTATCCTTCATCATCCCTAATCACTCTCTTTTCATCCTTAATCACTCTTTCCTCATCCCTCATCATACCTAATCACTTCCTCATCCTTACTCACTCCCTACTCACTCCCTCCTTATCCCTCCTCATCCCTACTCAGTCCTTCATTGACCTTAGTTGTCTCTCATTATCTCTAATCACTCAGGCTTATCATCCCTAATCACTCATTCATTTATTATCACCATCCCTCATCATCCCTAATCACTCACTTCTCATCCCTCATAATACCTAATCAATTTAAATGAGGATAATAGTTCTTCACATTAATCTTGTTAATATTTTTTAATTGATTCTCAACTTTGTCACAAACACAATTAGGTTTCTACAAGGCAATGATTTGGGTATGATGTGTCCATTATCCATGATTTCATGGATCTACCACTTGATCTATTCATTGTCTATAAATGATATGTTGTATAAAGAGGTTTGAGGTAGAGGTAGTTAAGGGATCAAATCAATATTATTGTTTAGTGTATAGTATGTAGGAACTTATTTAGATGATTGAAATATATACTTGTATTCATCTAGTTTATGGTTCAATGATTTCATATTTATTATTATTAGATAAACCACACTATGATATTGTGACATAAGGATGTCGTTAAAATTTTAATTCTTACCATTAACAGTATACTTATTATTAGAACTAAAAATATTCTTGCAGTTCTTAGCACTAATGACTAAAAGATTATGAACTAGCTATGATATATTGTATTTTAGATCTAGATAATCTATCATAAAATTTCAAGGATTTAATTCATATACTACATGTCAATGGTAAATACATGGTTGATCACATGTAAAACATCTCACACCTACAATGGTGATATGTCACAAAAGATTGCATATTTAAAAGTTTGATTTTTTACACCAAGTAACACTACTAGGTGATCCATTTCTCAAGACCTACACTAGACCATACAATAGCATATGGCTATGGATGACATTTTAATTTCAAGTTCAATTTTTTTAAATATTATTTAGGAGAAATTAAATTCTTCTGACTTTCATTAGAAATGATGAAGTGTATTATCTCATCATTGATTTACATTGGTTAATGAAACAATATTTTTAATTCATATAATATCTGGTTGGGGGAAGTAGAGATATTTAGTACCAACCATATCATTGGGTTCATAATCTATTATCTACTTAACTTTCTATAATGCTATATAACTTGTACCCACTTCTTGAGATGTGTAAGTAGAGAGCTCATAGTGTGACACTCTTCATTGGATTGAATATTGAAGTTATGAATTAAGCACCACTTTTTAATCTTGGACTACTTGTTCTTATCATTTAAAAATTATTTTTCACTCTTTGGTATGATGAATCAATCAATATACATACAAATAGAAGGCCTTAAATATAATTATTTGGATCATAAAATATCCTCATATGAAAAGCAATTGATTGGTTTCAGGAAATCGTATAGCTTGGTGATCTTCATGTATTTACTACCCATTTTTGGTGATATGGTGGTTTTACTTGCTTCTCTTTTTTTGGTAGATTTTTAATTGTGAATTAAATCATTTCTAATAGGCCCATATTTTTTCATAGGTGTTAAATATTTATGTTTCAAATTTTCCTCCACATCATTTTGATCACTATGTCTTATATTTTATGCTAGCACTTAACTCTCCACTTGTATCTCCTAACATTTTTAAACTCCAACAAAATTCCACCATCAAGGTATTGGATGGAGTGACTAAGGATGAGGAGGGATGAGGAGGAATTAAGTAGAGATGATTAAGGAGTCAATAGGGATGATGAGGGATGGTGACGGTCAATGAGGGAGTGATTATGGATGATAACTAATGGTGAGTATTAATGATGGAGTGATTAGGAGAGATGAGGGATGAGGAATAGTTATTAGAGATGATGAGGTATGATGAAGCAGTGATTAGGGATGATGAGGTGATGTAGGAGCAACAATACCCAATATAAATAGTGATCTAGTTTACATGTTTAGATTATTTATAAGGTGGTCAGGGTCATAATAAGTCTATAGGAGTCTTTCTAAGTTTCTATTTTTGTGTCAATTTTGAATTAGAATTGTATTGGACTTTCCCACCAAATCTTTTATTTGAAATTTTGAACTTTCATAGAGACTTCAATCTCGTTTCAAGAAGTACAACATTTAATTGAGTGTCATTAGAATTTAAGAAGGATATTAAGATGTTACAACACATACCTAATCTCATATTTGAGAAATATTTTAGTAGTTGAGTTAGTTGAGGACACTCTCAACATATAAAAGAAGTTAAAATTTAGTTGATGGTTATTTGCTAATAATATTCTTGTCCATGTCTTATTTTGTATTTAGATTCTTATTCAAGAGAGTTGGAGGGGGTAGGATTCAAAAATATGAATGTAAATAACCCCAAACAAGTGAATAAAGACAAGTTTTGATTATTTACAAACAAGAAATCAAATAGACCCTGCATCTTCTTGAATATGTGTAAAGATAGTTGATAGTGTGCATTATCATGAAACATGATTAGTAACATGTTATTTGTGTTATTTGTGTGATTGGTAAGTGAAAAATATTTTTTCTTTGATGGTGATTATAGCATTTGTCATTTGAGTTTAAAATCTTTTGAATGTTCAAATTACAAACTGTATACCCTATGCTTTTACAAATTGTTCCTTGAAATCTGAGTGAAAGTTAGAGTCTTGTGGAAGAGGAAATTCTATTTGGTGGGATTTTGGGATGTATAAGTAATCAATAACTTTACATAACATTTATTTAACAGTCCTTAAACATTGTATGTTTTTATTCAGCTAAGGACATTTTGTATTAAACAACACAACTATGTCTTCTTATGAGCAAAAGTTTTGAGTATACATTTGCGTGAGAAGATATATGCATGTATTAGAGTTAACATTAAAATGTATATGTTGGTGAGTTAATTCTCATATGATCATGAAGTTTTATAGTCTTTCAAGTAGCTTTCATATATTCGGATGAGCAAAAAGAAAAGTAACATAGTCCTGTAGTCATCATGAAACTTAACACAATCAAAGTGGTATCTCATGGAAATTGGCAAATTGAGTGTTATAGATGGAAGGAATTGATTTTTTAAAGTGTGTAAACATTGTATAGAGGATTTTAAACCTTCATGTTGATTTAGAACCCTTTTTTGAATGAATTAAAACAAATAACCTCTTCTCAGATTACTCCAGACCTATGACTAAGTACACAGTCTATTCAAATTTGGTTATGTTGATCTATTGTAGCCTAAAAAGGGAAATATAACACTTGTAAAATGTGAATAGGGTAATATAAGACCTAATCCAACAGTAAAAGTCATTAGAAATGCCTTTGGAAGATTGAAATCTCATTTTGACCCTTCTAAGGTCTGTGAAACCAATCCAAACCCTGTATTAGGGTTTCTACTTTCAAAGTGAGTTTTTAAGAGTTGTAACTATCAATAATTCATGAAATTTGGTGAAAACTTTGACTTGAACATGCACAAAGATAATATATCATTTTTAATTTGTGTAAGTATGGATAAGTATGGATGGGGGAGGATTGTGTGGTAGATAGGGTAAAAGGAAACCTAAAGACCTAATATGAGAGTAGAAAGAGCCAAAATAAGTTATAAAATAGTTAAAACAATGCCTAAAACTTTGTGAATAAATGGGATGTATTACAAGGTATCCATAAATGAGGTTGATTTGATGATTTGAGTCCATACAAGAAGAGTATATGACAAACTAAAAGGTAGTGTATGATATGAGGATTGTGTTAAAAAATTAATTAGGGTTGAGAAGAAGTTAGAGAGAACTCATAGGAGTAGAATGAAGTTTGTCAGAGCCCTATTAAAGCCTAAGGAATCAGAGATAATATTTGATCCAAGTTGTTATAAAGTGTAAAGACTAGTAAGGGAGATAGTTGCAAAGTAAGAGAGGTTGAATGCATTAAGGAGAATAGAATGAAGAGTTTAGTGAGGCCATCCAAAGAATGGTAGAGAATAAATGAAATGAATAAAATACAGATGTGAATTTGAAATGTGTGGAGGGTCCAAAGCTAGAGATAAAGCAATAAAATACAAAGTGAAAGCTACATGGATATTGGCAAAGAACTTGGACAAGCAGAGTATGTAATAGGGCTCTACATCATGAGGGATAGTGAGGGGCAATGAGGTAGTGATTATAAATGATGAGGAATAGTGAGGGTCAATAAGGGAGTGATTAGAGAAAATGAGGGATAAGGAGGGATTGATTAGGGATGATGAAGCGATGATTAGGGATGGTAAAATCCGATAAGGGAGTGATTGCGGATGATGAGGGATGGTGAGAGCCAATGAGGGAGTGATTAGAGATGATGAGGGAGTGATTAAATATGATGAGGGATGGTGAGGGTTAATGAGGGAGTGATGAGGGATGAGGAGGGTCAAAGAGTGAGTTATTAGGAATGATGAGGCATAGTGAGGGTCAATGAGGGAGTAATCATGGATCGTAAGGGAGTGATTAGAGATGACTATGGATAGTGAAGGTCACTGAGGTAGTGATTAGGGACAATGAAGAATGATGAGAGAGTAATTAGGGGTGATGAGGCATGAGTAGGAAGTGATCAAGGATGAGGGAAGGATGATGAATAAGTGAAATTGAAAATAAGTGGTTGTCTAATGTGTGAAGGTCATCAATGTGACCTATGCTACCCCAATAACACTACTTTGCATCAATTTCAAAGTGAGTGGTTTGAAAACTTCAATTTTGACAAACCTAAGACTCTTAAAAATGTTAGGAATCAATCTAAAAGGGAAAAAA